>JAXCGZ010011383.1:5000-57500 GCA_037179515.1 Halocaridina rubra | reverse complement strand
TTGGCCTCACATAAGTTACATAAATATTTCTGAACATTTCCTTGTCCATGTGTCTGAAGGCTACCCTTATATTTGCTAAGAAAGCATATGCTACCCTTACAAGGCCATTTATATGTATTTCCGGAGACAAATCTGCCAGTATGTTTACTCCTAAATCTCTCTCATTCTCCGTCACTTGAAGTTCTGCTCATGCTATTGAGTATTTAAGCTTGGGCCTTCTTGCACTTGTACCCATTCTCATTACCTTACATTTTGAAGCATTGACATTCATAAGTCACTTTTCTGATCACTCATGAAGACTATTTAGGTCTTCCTAAACTTCTCTACCATTTTTCTCGTCTCTTACTTTCATCACAATCTTTGCAGTACCTGGAAACATATTGAAGACTTAATTTTTCAGACTCTAGTATATCAGTTACGAATACAAGGTATAAGAGTGGCCCCAAAACTGAACCCTGTGGAATACCACTAATAAGTCTTCTCCGTTCAGACACGTACTCTAACCCTCTGTTCCCTTCCTTCTAAATAAGTTTTAATCCATTTCAAGACATTTCCACTTATTCTCGCAATTACTTGAAGCTTCTTACTAAGTCTCTCATGTGGGACCATATCAAATGCCTTCTGAAAATCTAGAAATATACAATCTGCCCAGCCTTCTCTTTCCAGTAAGATCCGGCTAACCTCATCATATAATGCTAATAAGTTTGTTACTGTTGATCTGCCTTCTCTGAAGCCATGTTGTCTGATTGACAAAGAGTTGAAGGATTCCAATTGGAAAGGATGTTTTTTCTTAGTAGTTTCTTCATAACTTTGCAAACTATGCTGGTCAAGAAAACAGGCCTTTAGTTTAGAGCTGTGTCCCTTCATCCCTTTTCGAAGATTGATATCACATTCACTGGTTTCCAGCAACTTGGAATCTCACCATATTCCAGCGAGTTTTCAAATATGATGCATAGCACCACAGATATTGGTTTAGCGCATTTCTTAAGTACATAAAGGGATGCATCATCAGGACCTGTAGCTTTATTAGCATCTAACTCCATCAACGCTTTATATACATCTGTGGCTGAAAAGTTGATATTCTCTAATACCAGCTATGAACTCCAGTCTCTAAAAACTGAGTGGATGGAGTATGTTTTGCTGTGAATACTGACAGAAACTCCTTGTTCAATTCTTTGCAGATCTCATCATCCATCTCAGCGATGCTTCCATTCCCTCTCTTTAACTTTAAAACCTTTTCATCTAATAAAACTGTGGAAAAGTTTGGGGTTTTCTTTAACCTGTCTGGTGATAACCCTTTCATAATATATCTCTTCCTCTCTTCTTTTACTTAGATAATCACGTCTTGCTCTTTTATAGGTCTGCCAAGCATTTACGTTTTATCTCCTCCTATGCCCTTTCCGGCATTTCTCTCTTCTCTCCTTAGCGCTCTTACACTCATTACCGAACCATTTATCTCTGGCATAAATAACTCTTCTTTTGATGAAAAGTATGCTCCAGTCAATAACTGCAAAAAAGCTCATTAATTTTGATATAATCTCCTTTTGGATAGTTCCTCCTCGTGTCCTCCTCAGTACCTCTACTTTCAGGCAGAACATCTTCGATGATATACTCCCTCAACAACACAGTGGTCACTTTTACTAATTGGTGGTTCATATTCAATTTTTGAAGTTGTGTGTCTTGGCTCGTGGTAACTGCGTGTTGTTGGCTCAGCCATTCCCCTTACAAAGGGGAATGGGGCCACTGTATATAGATAGATAGAAAATATAGAAAGTAACAAGTGAACTTTTTGCTTACACAAACCTGTTTATTAGTTACTGTAACACAAGATGCAACCCAGTTTATTAGTTACTGTAATGCATAATGGCAAAGTTAGTATATTAGTTGAAGAGCATGTGGAGAGAGAAAGAATGTACATTGGGTAGTACAGTATATGAATAAACAGAATTTTAACTTTGATGATCTTCATTGGAGCATAATCACCTGCTTTAGGAATATAATATATATTTTTGGGTTATTTTGGGGTCTAATAAGAATACATTATCGTTATCATGAGTTGCAGATTTATGAAAGAAAAAGCTTATTAGCCTGGTCATATTATATATAGTATAGATACCTTTACCTGGTTGCTGTAATATTAGTTATTATCTCTTTATAATAATTAATGCGCTCACTCAGTTTGGAGATCATTGTGGAAGTATTAACTGGTGGATTTCCTACACATAAACATTACTCAAATTGAAATTCTCCTATATTTGATCTAAGCATTTCTTGTGAAACTGTCTCTAGGAATACCTCTGAATTTCAGAAAGCAGGACATATATAGTTTGTTATGTATATAAAGAAAACCTTCTTCAGAGTCTTTAAGGAACATATATTTGGTAAGGTTTGAGACCAAGGGGAAGGCAGATATTATGTTGTTTTTTGACACTTGGGGTATTTTACTTCTGTAGTTTGTTAATCATAATGTACCTCTCTTACTGTCTTGTTCTTATAGGGGCTCTTACAGTTTCAGTGTTACAAACAGTTGACTATAAAGAGACAGTAATCGAAAAAATGAAAGACGTTGTGATGGAAAGGGCAAACCCACTCATCAGACAGGCACTTGATAAGGAGAAGACAGTGGTAATCTCAGGCATAAGTGAATCCCAGGAGCCAACATGGCAGGGGAGACTTGAAGAAAATAAAGCTAGGGTTGTAGACCTGATAAGAAACCTTGGAGTAGTATGTGGTCCTGAGGATATTGTAAACATACACCAACTAGGTAAATATTCGAGGGAAGGAAAGCCGAGACCAACAAAAGTAACCTTTGAGAGAGGGGAGACATGTAGGGAAATATTGTTGAGAAAAAAAAGTCTAAAAGACCTTCAAGAATGCAAAGAAGTGTTCATTAGACGATACAGAACACAGGAAGAGATGGGAAAGATCAAAAACTTGTTGCAAGAGGCAAGAAGGTTAAATGATGAAAGAAATGAAGAAGAGAAGAAAAATTTTTGTTACGGAATACTTCCAGACAAAGGGGAGATAAAGAAGATAATGACAGAAGATCAGGGGATGGGGCCTCATTAAGATTGTTATACACAAATGCTGATGGATTAGCTGGTAAGGCAGTAGAATTAAAAGATAGGATTCACAACAGTAAGGCAGATATAGTAGCAATTACAGAGACTAAGTTGAGTGAGGACATAAACAGTGTCACAGTTTTTCCTAAGGGCTTCAGAATACTAAGGGTCGAAAGATCTGAGAGGACTGGTGGAGGGATAGCACTGCTCATAAGTGAGAGGATTCAAGTTGAAGAGATAAACTTGGCTATAGAAAGTGAGTTCAGGGAATTTCTTGTTGCTCGCATAAATACTGGGTCAGAGAGCATTATAATAACTGTTGTATACAACCCACCAAGGAACCAAAATAGGCTTGAAATTTATGAGGAAAGTCATATAGGTACGATTGAAGTCATAAACTCAGTTGTTAACATGGCGCGGGAGAAAAAATGTAGGATTTTGATTATGGGAGACTTTAATCATAAAGAGATAGATTGGATAAATCTTGACCCACACAGTGGTGAGGACTCCTTTGGGGCAAGATTCCTAGATTGCGTACAAGGGAATTTCCTACACCAACATGTAATGGAACCAACAAGAGCCAGGGGTGGGGATGAGCCATCACTACTTGATCTGGTGTTCACAGATAATGTGTTGGATATTGAAAATATTGAGTATGAACCACCAATTGGAAAGAGTGACCACTGTGTGTTGTTGATGGAGTATATCATTGAAGACATTCTTCCTGAGAGTAGAGGCACTGAGGACATGAGGAGGAACTATCAGAAAGGAGATTACATCAAAATGAATGAGCTTTTTGCAGTTATTGACTGGAGAACCTTATTTTACAACAAATCTGTACAAGAAATGTATGACATCTTTTGTGAGAAATATGGGAAGATTGTAGATTGCTGCATACCTGTCACCAAAGTAGGTGTAATTCATGCCAGAGAGAAATGGTTCGATAATGGGTGTAAAAGAGCTAAGGAGTGGAGAGACAAATGCTGGAAAAGGTATAGGAGGAGAAAAAACATAAATGCCTGGCAAACCTACAAAAGAGCAAGAAATGACTACCTAAGTAAAAGGAGAGAGGCAGAGAAAGATTATGAGAGGGACATCACCAGGAAGGCGAAAGAAAATCCCAAGCTTTTCCACAGCTTTATCAGAGGAAAACTGAAGGTAAAAGAACAGGTTTTAAGGCTAAAGAGAGCGGATGGAAGCATCACTGAGACGGACGAAGAGATCTGCAAAGAATTGAACAAGGAGTTTCAGTCAGTATTTACAGTAGAAAATACCCCACCCCCTCAGATTGCAGTGATAGAAGCTCAAGGGCCGGTATTAGAGAACATCAACCTTACAGCCACAGAGGTATGCAAAGCGCTGATGGATTTAGATGTTCATAAAGCTACAGGTCCTGATGACATATCCCCTCATGTGCTTAAAAAATGCGCAAACACAATATCAGTGGCACTAAGTATCATATTTAAGGAGTCATTGGAGTCGGGGGAGATTCCAAGATGCTGGAAACAAGCAAATGTGATACCTATCTTCAAAAAGGGAAGGAGGGATACGGCTCTGAACTATAGACCAGTTTCCTTGACCAGCATAGTTTGCAAAGTTATGGAGAAACTACTAAGGAAACATATCTCTCTTCACTTGGAATCCTTCAACTTTTTGTCAGTGAGGCAACATGGCTTCAGAGAAGGAAGATCAACAGTAACAAACTTATTAGAATTTTATGATGAGGTAAGCCAAATCTTACAGGAAAGAGAGGGCTGGGCAGATTGCATATTCCTAGACTTCCAGAAAGCGTTTGACACTGTTCCACATGGGAGACTTATTAGGAAGCTGCAATCAATGGCTAGAATAGGTGGAAATGTCTTGGAATGGATAAAAACTTACTTAGAAGGAAGGGAACAGAGGGTTAGAGTAAGACACTCAGTGTCTGAATGGAGAAGAGTTAGTAGTGGAGTTCCACAGGGTTCAGTTTTAGGGCCACTTTTGTTCCTTGTATATGTAAATGACCTACCAGAGTCTGTAAATTCATTCATGAATATGTTTGCAGATGATGCAAAGATTGTGAAGAAAGTAAAAAACGAGAACAATGGTAGAGAACTTCAGGAGGATCTAAATAATCTGCATGAGTGGTCAGAAAAGTGGCTAATGAAATTCAATACCTCAAAATGTAAGGTAATGAGAATGGGTACAAGTGCAAGAAGGCCCAAGCTTGACTACTCGGTGGCTGGAGTACAACTTCAGGAGACAGAAAATGAGAGAGATCTAGGAGTAAACATATTGGCAGATTTGTCTCCAGAAATACATATAAATGGCGTAGTAAGGGCAGCATATGCATTCTTATCAAATGTAAGGGTAGCCTTCAGGCACATGGACAAGGAAATGTTCAGAAATATTTATGTAACCTATGTGAGGCCAAAACTCGAATATGCAGCCCCCTTTTGGAATCCGCACTTGAAAAAGCACATAGCTAAGCTTGAAAAAGTTCAAAGACATGCCACAAAACTGGTGCCAGAAATACGCAATCTCGGTTATGATGAGAGGCTGAGGGAATTAGACTTGCCATCACTCGAAGCTAGAAGAGTAAGGGGGGATATGGTGACAGTCTTTAAATTCCTTCATGGTTATGATAGAGTGGATAGGGATCGATATTTCGATATGGCTGGCTCTAGAACTAGAGGTCATAGTTTGAAGCTTCGTAAGAAAACTTGTTTGCAGGATGTAAGGAAATACTTTTTCAGTGTAAGAGTAGTTGATAATTGGAATTCGCTAAGCGAGGAGGTAGTTAATGCTACCTCAATCCATAGTTTTAAGGACAGGTATGATAAGTATCACTAAGTCTAAAAATGGAACCGATCAGGAGACGGGAAGATACGAGCTTTGGGCTCTTTCCCGTAAACACAATTAGGTAATCACAATTAGGTAATCACACCAGTATGGCAAGATAGGATATGTAATGGTATTATTCTAATAGGCCCATTGCATAAGGTTGCAGAACTATCGTGTTATTTACATTAACTTCCAGAATATTATGTTCTTTTAAGTGCTTAAGAGTAGAGTGCTTCTCAGCCACCTCTACTTAACGTCTTTTCTATGCAACCAAACCTAGCTTTCTGTCCTTTAGCCATATGTACAAGTGTTAAAATGTATATACCATATCACAAACTTACCTGTTGCAATTTTCAGTGTTCGTTAATTTTCAGACTTTGCTGTCTTTTATATCAGTGTATATCATCTAATTTCTGTGAATGCTACCTTTTTATATTGTTCCCCTTGTAATGACTTGGGATTGTCTCCCTGTATTACTTGTACTAGAAGACTGTTATATGATCTTTTCTAAAACTGGTATTGCTCTGTCATGGTGACAGTGAGTCATTCCTCCTAAATTGTTTCTTCTTATGAGAAGTCTTTTATTTAATCTATCAAGGCTTTGAAACACTTAGTTACTTACTCTACGCAATATCTTTAAGCTCATTCAATCGTAACCGACTAGTTTATTTGATATCTAAAGCTTTGAATGATTCATTATTCCACTTTAAGAGTTATGTTATCACTGTGTAGTGTCTGTATTCTCTCTTTTGGCACTCCCATCTCTTTCCCTTTATCTACATACTGACATTAGCATATAAAAAATGTATATTAATCTCGTATGCTTGATTACTTCTATGGATTGTCTAAGATAGATTAAACTGGGAGCATATAATACCTGTTTACGTGTAGTTCATGTGACAGTTCTGTTAATGGGATTGAAGCTCTTATTTAATTTACTTTTGACCATGCTTTTGTTGTTGGTGTTCTGGAACCAAAAGCTCCAGAGTTTAGATACAATGAGCCTTGGAAACTGCTTTTGCCTCTTCATCTCAGATAGCTTTGTTTATGCTTAATATCTGAAAATATATTTACACTAGCAGATACTTGAGGAGGAATAATAATTGTTTCTTCTTCTTTACTGAGATTGTATGGTGGTCTTTCATTGTTTTTTTTAACTCTTTTATAAACAGCTTCATTGCATTTGCTCCGCTTTTCTTGTTTAATGATATGAAACCTAAGTCATGTATTATCTTTGCATAGGAGTCTCGCTGTAGTAAAAACTTGGACCTCTGTAGTTTATGGTCCTGCCAACATCATATGAGTTTTTATGGAATGGGTTTAAAATCAGACTTCTGTATTATCCATTATTTTTTTTCCTGCATGCAAGCAGTACTTACTTAAGATGCACCTATAGCCAGTTCTAGTTTTCTTGTCCAATTACCCCTTTTAAGGCTGAATATATCTCTAATTTTATTTTTCTTTAATGTTTTATATATCTTATACTCTACTTTATGGTAATATTATAGCTTTTGGAAAGTTTAATTCATTGCTGACATTCTTTCTCATCTTAATATTATGCTACATGGCATTGGGACTAAGGAAATTTATACAGTAATCTTGCTTTTAATATTTCGAAGCATATGGTAGGATACTGCATGAGGCCTCATTGGCCAACCTATCATTCTTCAATTTTTTACCATTCCTCTCTTACTCAAGAGTCAATTTTATTTCTTATTCCCATTGATATATGATAATGTAGACTGTGCTATTTCTACTTCCTTTCAGATCAATATTGGAGTCCCACAGGCTTCTGTACTTTTCTCAGTTTCTCACTTTCCTAAGATCTCCAAGCTCTGAAGGATTCTGTATAGTCTACTAGTTTTACTCCTGTTTTTTCTGTCAGCATGTACATCTCCTCATAAGTCTCTTCTGAGACAATTTGTACATGAAGTATTCAGCATTTCAGATTGCTCCTTTGTTGTTTACAAATAAGAGTGAATCTTACTAGATTCAGGGGGCTGGGGAGGGAGTTCTTCATAGAGAACTTTACTTAGAATTTGTGCTCGAGCTGCAGGGTAAGCTCTAAATTTAGTGCTTATAGCATGAATGTAAGTTTACAAAAGGACAGTGTATATTTAAGAATTAAACTTGGGAATATTCTTGATTTAAAGGACATAATAAAGTTATTACATATAGATTATTATTAGCTAACTTTCCTTATTGCCTGATTTCAGAAATATTGATATTGATAGAGAAGTTCGACCCAGTTCTACTGATGTAAGGTATTTGCGGAAGGTGAGGGCTTGTATGTGTTGGCTTTTATTTATTTGTGATGTAGTGGCTAATGCTAATCACCAGTGCTGACTAGTTAATTAATATGCTTTGCTCTTTGCTAGACACGATTTTGCTTTTTATACACAGGCATACTTTTAACACCCTGATTTTTTTTTATTTTGATACAAAATCTCTTCTATTTCTTGTTTATGTAACCAAAAATGCATACTTTGTAAAAAGAAAAAAGCTCAACTTCCTCGTGCATATGATAAGCAATTATGCATTTTGTTATGTTAACAAATCTTTTCTAATTTTTATGAGACATATTCTTATACGAATATATCACCGATTGACTTTGCTGTAGAGGAAAGTGATAAAAGTTGTATTAGAGTATTTATATCATAATGGGGAATCAAGTTAAGCACTTTTGAATTTATTTATGTTGCACACATGAGTAGTTTGATGAATTACCTCTGACTAAAAATCAAAGGAGGATGAGTCTGAGAGGTATACTCTTCTAGTGTTTTATGTTTTTTCTAATTTCTTAATGCGAATAAGCAAGATTTGGAGGACCTGATATTAGTACTTTATGATATGGAATGTATTGCTCATTGAGACTGAAATTAATACTATTTTAGAGATATTTGTGCTTTTTGTGCAGAGGGGCCATTGACCTTGAAACTTATATCTTTCCAGGTGGTATACGAAAAGTCCTCAGTATACACGGTCCCTGTGATACGTTATTTCGTTAATACGATGCAGGCCCATAAATTAATAATGAATTATTAAACCAATTTTTTTACCTGCTTGGTTTGTGGGGTAAATACAAACTTTGCGCCCTGAACAGTTTGTGAGCATGGTGAACGAATACAGAGCTAGCAGCACTGTTGTAAACGTATATATAAAGTGAATGGCTTTATTTATTTATTTGTTTATGTATATGGTTATTCGAAGCACTTAGATTTAATTAATTTACATAGTTACCAAATACATAGCTGTAAATATGATTTTCATGTGAAACAGTTTGTTGAGGCATTAGCCTGAAAATAGAAAGAAGAATCATTGCTCAGTTCACTCTTGTATGCCATATTGTCCTTGTGTTCATCCGCTCTTTCATTGGTTTCACTCTTGTTCGCTCGTTTTTGGTCTGTACTATGCCTCCCAAGTGTATTGGTGTTTCTTCTGATGGCAGTACTGCAAAGAAAAGGATAGCCATCACTATGGAAGTTAAAATAGAAATAGTAAAGCGCTCAGAAAAGGGAGAAATTGCTACAAACATTGGCCACTCACTGGGGTTAAGCTGTTTGACTCTTTCAATGATCATTAAGGATAAAGATCGCATCCTTACATATGTGAAAGGTTCTTTTCCTATGATGTCCACTGAGATTACTAAACAGTGTAGTGAGCTGATGATGAAGATGGAAAAGTTATAAGTGCTTTGGCTGGATGACCAGCTTCGATGGTGTATCCCAGTGAGCCTCCTGTTGATTCAGGAGAAAGCGAAAAGATTGTTTAACGCTATGAAAAGGGAAAGGGGGAAGGGAGCGAAAGTGAAGAGTTTGTGGCCAGTAAGGATTGGTTTATGCATTTAGGACTCAGGCTAAGTTGTATAACCATAGGGTGCAAGTTGAAGCTGCTAGTGGTGGTGAGAAAGCAGAAAAAGAGTTTCCCAGTGTGTTTGCAGAAATAATTAGGGAGGGGGGTTACCCTGCAAAATAAATATTCAATGTGGATGAGTATGACTTGTTCTGGAAGCGTATGTCTAGTCGTATGTACATCACCAATGAGAAGACGACTCATCAGGCCATAAAGTCAGCAAGGAGATACTGACTTTGCTCTTGAGGGCTAGCTAATGCTTCTGGAGACTTCAAGCTGAAGCCCGTGTTCGTTTACTTGGCAGAAAATCCAAGGGTATTTGGGAGGATTAACTGCCTGTCATCTGGAAGTCAAACAAAAATGCTTGGATAACCCTTCAGATTTTTGAGGACTAGTTCAGCAGCCATTTTGTTCCTGAAGTAGAGAGGTAATATTCTTCCGAGGGTCTGCCCTTTAAGGTATTGCTAGTGCTGGACAATGCCCTAGGTCACCTCGTCCATTTGGATGACTTTCATCCTAATATCAAGGTGGGTTACCTTCCACCTAACACCGCTTCCCTGTTACAGCCAATAGATCATGGTGTCATTGCCGCTTTCAGTGCCTGCTACCTCCGAAGGACAATCGCAATGGCTCTCAGGGTAGCTGAGAAGAATAAGAACTTGATTCTCAAGGAATTTTGAAAGTCGTACAATATTCTTCATTCCGTGAGCAATATTGCTGATGCTTGGGAGTAAGTTACGCAGATGAACTTTAATGGGGTATGAAAAAACTGTGCCCCTATTTTGTGAATGACTTCCGAGGCTTTGAGGAGACAGTTGAGGCTGTCAACAAGAACGTTATTTTCCATGAGTAAGGAGCTCAATTTGGAGGAGGGGCCTGATGATGTAACAGAGCTGCTGGAATCTCATTCAACTGAAGAAGCAGATGATTGAAGAGGAAAAAGAAATACCAAGACCAGAGCCCAAAACATTCACAAGGGGGGACATGGAAGAAGGTTTTGCCCTGATAGAGGAAAGATTGGCAAAGTTCGAGACTCAGGACCACAACACTGCCAGGTACACTAAGGTTGCCAATGGGGTCATGGATTCCCTGCGGTGTTACAGGGTAATTTAGGAGGAGAAGAAGACACCATCCTTCCAGACTCACCTCAACCTATTCTTCACGAAGGTAGAGCCCCCACCAACATATTTTGTAGCCTCTAACTCAGCTGCCTCTACAGACTCACCTGCCCCAGTATCTCCAGCATCTGCTGCAGGTTCTCTTGCCTCTCCAGACTCACCTTCCCCAGTCTATTTAGCACCTGCCTTTCCAACTTCCTCTTTTGTATAAGCCTGTCTCTCCCTCCCTTGCAACGGTCCTCCCGGTGTTCAAGCCAACCATGTAAGTAAAGGTCAGTAATACTGCATAGTGTACTTTAATTATTTTTATGTCTTAGATTATGTTTCTATGTAATACATTATTTATTTTTAGCATAGGTGGGGGGACCTAGGTTTGTATTCAGATGTGTTCCAACTTATGCTAAAAATCGGATTACAGTAATCCCTCGCTATATCGTGGTTCACCTATCGTGGATTCACTGTATTGCGTTTTTTTTTGGGGAGAGTTTTTTTTTCTGGACATATGCGAAAATATTAAAATTTTAAGAAATAAAAATGTCCAGTATTTCCATTATTTTATTAAAAAATAAAATTTTCATTATTTTATTGATACAAATATTTCCAAGCCTAAGAATAATAAAACAGTAAGAAATAGTAAAAAAATTTAATTTTAACATGTTACTCTGCACCATAGAAAGTATGATGCCGGTATCAGCGTTTCAGAAAACCCAAAGGGTCACACATACGTGAGCTAGCATATATTAAAATTTCCAGTTGCTTCATTATTAGCCTAAGTATAATAAAACAGTAAAAAACATAAATAATCACAGTTTTATACCATGTAAAATAAGATACCGGTATCAGCGTTTCGGAAAACGAAAAGGGTCACAACTACGTGAGCTAGTACATATTGAAATTTTCATTATTTTATTGATGAAATATGTATTTCCTAGCCTAAGAGTAATAAACAGTAAAAAAATAGTAAAAAACAAATTTAAACATATACACTCACAGTATTGCACCATGTGAAATACTGTACGATAGCGTACACTGTATTGGCGTCTTGGAAAACGCAAAGGCTCACACCTACGTGAGATAGTTCATGGAATGCTATTGGCTGAAAGGGTGGGAGACGACGAATCACAGAATTGTTTTTCTGTATGTTCTGTATCACGGGGTCTTATTGGCATTTTGAATGAAGTTTAGTTCTCCCATCATCTTCCATTGTCTCGCCTCACTCGTTCAGTCTAACTGACATGTGCGCAGTTCGTGTTATGCTTATTAATATGTTATGCTTCAGGGGTTGGGTTCTTTCGATAACAGTCTCCTATGCCTCAAAAGGCCCCTCTTTAATTTCAAGCGGCTCTTGCAGATCTTCTTTAACGTGTGATTTACAAGAGATTTCCTCTACTGGGGGAGCATCAGTATCATTTCCTTTGCCTTAACAGACTCCTCTTTAATTTCAAGCGGCTTCTGCAGATCTTCTTTAATGTATGATTTACAAGATTTCCTCTACTGGGGGAGCATAAGTATCATTTCCTTTGCCTCAACAGACTCCTCTTTAATTCAAGCGGCTTCTGCATATCTTCTTTAACGTGTGATTTATGAGATTTCCTCTACTGGGGGAGCACTAGTGTCATTTTAACAGTTTTCAATGCCATCCACCTCCATCATAGAAGGAGAAGGAACACAATTGGTTTCTGAACACTGACCTGAATTGAGACCAGTTTGTACAAAGTACTATTGTATTTCAAAACATCACTGATAGGATACTTGGCCTCTCCACTTCAATATTTTTCATAATGATCAAGAGTTTTCCTACGTACTGTATATTCAATTCACTTCGTAACTGAGCCACGAGGAAATCGAAGACCCTGGCCTTACAGTCGAATGTTTGGCAGCCCTGTATGAACACGTGACAGTACTCCAACAACTCTCACAAGAACACGATGATAATATGGTTCGTTCACAGTAAGTTTACCCATCACTTTCATATACAAAAAAATGTAAATTTATGCTTGCACGCTGTTATTAATAAAGTAAAGGGTGGTTTGTTAACAGTACAGGGAGCGTTTATACAGTAAATGTAAAAATAAATGTAAAATACCTATGTACATATAGGGTGATCCTACTTCGCAGAAATTCACCTATCGCGGTCGGTCCCGAAACCGAACCCCCGCGATAAACGAGGAATCACTGTACATCATTTTTCAGGATCTGAACCCTGTCGAAAATTGAGGACCCGTGTACAAGGGGTGTAAAGCTCTAATAAAGTTTTTATTAGATGTAGGCTTACAGCCGTGAGTTTAGTATCTTCTTTCATATATTTGTTATGTTTTTTCTTTGGTTGCTTAGAATATAGAGTAGACAGCTATTGATTTGCATGAGAGTTATATGAGAGTATTAGAAATGTTCTTTGTCTCTACAGAATTATAATTAGTATATTCTTTGAAAAAATTATTTTACACAAATGGGCAAATTTTTTTTATGATAATACATAATTCTTACAACTACACAATGTAAGGGGAAATAGAGAGAGTATTTTGAATATAGCATTGTACATTGAGAAGTTTTGTACTTAAATCTTAAAAGGATGGCAATTATTTGTATGCTATTGCTAAAAATTATGACATTCATATTAAAGGTTCTCTAATACACAAAACGAGTTGTTTCAAGTTGTGCATAAGATATAGCATCCTCTGTGTATATCTTTATTGTAATCAGCTAATGCATCCATGATCCCTGTACTTGATTTTATGACTTCAACAGCTTTTGATATGAAAAAAACATATGCAAAATTATGCTTATTCTGAAGATATATTTTACATAAACTCTCAGGCTAGCTAATTCCTCTCCCATAGAATTTCTCATTAACTGATTTTTCTCTAACTTAAATTGAAGTAAATTTAAAAATATCTTAAAAATTCTTACTTTGTAGATTTGCATCATACTGTCAATTTCATATAAGGGGGGATATACTTCATAAACCCATTAATAGTGTAAAACATGCTGGATGTGCAAGAAACAGCCCAACATTATTATCTTTGGAACATTTTTATTCCTCTTATTGATTTATCAGATACTCATACATCAGTAAAACATAGCAGTTTTTGCTGTGATCAGTGTTCTTGTTTTTGTTAACAGCTTGGAAAACAATTGAAACAAGATTTAACTTTCTCACTTCTGTAAAATTACAAAATTATTCCTATTTGTTTCTCTGCTCCATCATCTGTATTGATAAGTAGTACTACTGCAAAGGATTGTATAGATATATATTTTGATATGTTCCCTGAATTAAAATATGGAATTCCTTCTTTATGTCTTGTCAATGTTGCATTCAATATATAAATTCATGCTTTTCTTTGAACATGGTTGCTTGTGGTTTTTGTATAAACTACACTCACCCCTCAATTTAGCGGACTACGGACATTATGGACAAAATTTGGAGCAGCAGATTAGTATTTTTCAATTGTGGCATCATGGACCAAAGCCATCGCTTCAAAAGAGAGAGAGAGAGAGAGAGAGAGAGAGAGAGAGAGAGAGGAGAGAGAGAGAGAGAGAGAGAGAGAGAGAGAGAGAGAGAGAGAGAGAGAGAGAGAGAGAGAGAGAGAGAGAGAGATTATTATTGTTTTATTAATTTATTGCGCCAAGGCGTCAGACATTACATGAATTCATACAAATAATGCTTCAAATGGATACACAACCAAGAATAGAACATAGTTTACAGGGAGGTGTACACATTAATAAAACATTGCTGCATACTAGAGAGAGAGAGAGAGAGAGAGAGAGAGAGAGAGAGAGAGAGAGAGAGAGAGAGAGAGAGAGAGAGAGAGAGAGAGAGAGAGAGAGAGAGAGAGAGAGAGAGAGAGAGAGAGAGAGAGAGAGAGAGAGAGAGAGAGAGAGAGAGAGAGCACTTTGAGCTACCATCAGCTCAGTGTATCACAATAATAATAATAATAGTAATACATACATACATACATAAACATGACCCCATTCCCCCTTATAAGTGGGGTGGCCGAGCCAAGAAACACGCATTCACCACAATCTCCACATACCATAACTACTCCTCTTAGCACCTTAGGGATAAAGGGTTGCCACTTTTCCTATCCCTTCCACCTTGATTGGATTACCCACAAGGTAGGCTGGCAAGGACATTCTACAATGAGGCCCGACAGCCACAGCTGGTTTACCCCCACCACTTCATCACATGGTAACCCCTCACACCCAGCCTTCACAGTTCACTGAGCTAGCAGGTGCAAGAAATCTCTTTTGCCCATGTCACCTATACACAATCTTCCGCCACCCATTCCTATCTCTTGCACGCTCTCTTCCCTGCTCCACTGACATTCCATGCACAATAGATACATTTTTCACACCATTCATTCATATCATACTAAGTCTTCCACTTGGCCTAACAACAATCACCTGTGCACTCCACACTCTCTTTGCTATTTGTTCCTCGCTCATCCTTTCCATATGTACAAACCAACTCAGTACTCTCTGATCAAACCTATCCAACAGCTTCCTTTCAACACCGGCTCTCTGCTTGACACCCTCATTTCTTTCTCTACCTATTCTAGAAACACAAATAACACTCATCAAATACCTTATCTCCACCCCTTGTTACTTTCATCCCCTCTTGCATTCCAAGTCTAGACTCCATGCAATGCTGTTGGCACAATCACACCTTCATATATCCTTCTCTATGCAGTCATTCTCAAATATTGTACCAATTTCTCATTACACTCTTCATGCCACCTAGACATTTACTTGCTTCCTTCCATCTATGGCTTACCTCTGCATCCACTCATTGTTCTTGCAACTTTAGATACTTAAAACTTTCAACTTCTTCAAGCAACTCTCCATTCACTCCTACATTCAATCTGCTAGCATTAATACTCCCAGTGCATCTCATAACTTTACTTTTACCAATATTCACCTGCAACTTCCTTCTTTCACACATCCTAACAAACTCAGTGACCAAATAATTCGGTTCATTCTTATTATCAGCCACCAGTAAGCATCATCTGCGAATAGCAACTGATACAGTTTCCACAACCTTCCACACTCACCCTCTAGTTCCAAGCCTCTGTCTAATAATCTTTCATTTACTTCTCTTACCACGCCATCAATATTCACATTAAAAAAAACATAGCAACATTACACAACCTTGACGTAAATCTTCATTCACCTCAAACCAATCACTCATACCATTCCTGACTTTCACACATGCTCTTCTATTTATGTAAACACTCATGACTGAATTCAGCAAACATTTTCCACTTAATCCATACTGTTGAATAATAATAATAATAATAATAATAATAATAATAATAATAATAATAATAATAATAATAACAATAATAATGTCTTTAAATAATCTACCTTCTTTGTAGGGAATTGTACCTTTGAACTCTATACTAGAGCCTCACTGCTTACTTCACAGTGGACTGAGCTATGGGGTTCTAGAGAGAGAAATATGGGTGCTGATCTCTATAGGGTTTATAATTCTCTCTCTCTCTTACACACACACAGAAACTGGATGTTGAGCTTGATGTAGTGCTAGATGAAAAGTATTATTTCTCTTCTTTTCATTATATAATTTTCTCACTAATGAACCCCCCCACCACCACCAGAAACCATGGAGAAACGGATTTAATAGACTGAGGTTCCCCCTATTAGTCCATTAAATTGAGGGTTGAGTGTATTATAGCTTGTAGTGTCTACGTATTACAACACCTCAACAGGTCGGGATTCAAGTTAAACCACCTCTTTAGGTCATGAATCGAATTAAAGAACTCCTATTGGTAATAAAATTAAACCACTCCTATAGGTCTGGGAATAGAATTAAACTACCCCTACAGCTTGGGAATTAGATTAAAGACCCCTACAAGTTGGAAATTGAATTAAATACTCCTGCTTTGATACTTTGGGTATGAATTTTAGTCCCCTCTTTGTTTAGTTGTAGACTGGCTTCAATGGGGGTATTTTGTCATGTTGTGGAAATATCGCGGTTTATTTTTATAATGAATGATGTCTAATATATATTATGATGAGTGAAAATGTTAATACCTATTGTAGTGAATATTCAGTAGATCATATTCAGTGCTCATATGAATTCATGAATGATATATATCACTTATGACCATGTATTAACTGTTTATTTCATAAGTTGACATATTTATTAATGCTTTTTGGTTTTTCCTTTCAATTTTGATAGCTTGGTATCCCAGCTCTTAGTTTTTCGCCCATGAATAGAACACCAATTCTTCTACATAATGATAATGAATTCTTGAACGAGGATATTTTCCTCCGAGGTATTGAGATTTACACCTCTATCATCCCAGCTGTTGCCAATGTGAAGATTTAGGAGTGAAAAACTTATGGTTGAACACCGATAATCTGTAAGTATTTTACTGTTGTTTATGAAGTTCATTTCACAATACTAAGCAGTTTAAATACTATATATACATTAACAAATTTGGGTAGAATTTAATAAATATTGGTAACCTATGAATATGCTTTTATAATAATGTTGACAGCGACTGTAACATTTATTTTCATGTCACTAGTAATAACTAAAATGTTGCATTTTACTTCATTAATGTATGTATTTTACAGGTATTTGCTGGTCTACAGAGTTGTTGCATGAATATTTTTTTCTTTCAAAATTGGTACTTTGAGATCATTTTTGTTTTAGCTATCATTGTATACTTTATGATACATACTTTAGATATTTAATTACATTAATAAAGACAGAGTTACTACTCATATTGTCTCAACTTCCTTTATTTGCTCTTCAAAATATATGTCTACCATATCAAAAGGTATTGACATCCAGTGTATGGGGAAATATTGCAAGATTATGTTATGATATCGTTTGCATCTCCGTATGGGATATTAGGTATGCATTTTATTCTTAATAAAGAGTTTAATACATTCGTTCTTTTGTTGTGGATATCCACACGGAAGGGATGGGCCATGGTGGGCCCGTAGGTGAGTGATCTGGGAGCTGAGGCAATGTCTTATCTGCAAATAAAGAAAAAGCTTGAAGATATTCTTAACAGTGTTAGTAGTCTCCTATATTATGTGTTGGTTAGATACCGTTAATTGTGGGGGAAGAGGAGAGTTTAGATAAGATAGTGATGAAGAAGGGAGATCTGATGGCACCACATGCACGCTTTTAACCACTGAGGGACCACCGGGAAGGAAGGGTAAATGGGAGATAGGAATGAAAAGAAAAAAAAATTAGGAAAATAAAAATGAATAATAAATGGATTAAAAAAAATTAGAAAGAGAAAAAAATAAGAGAAGAGTATGTTGATAGCCAGCAAGGGCTATGATTTCTTTACGGAAACACACCAGAATGTTGATGGGCTCATGCTGGAGAGGTTGAGGGAACTGTCCTCATCCTCTTTTGTTTTTTGTATTTCTATGTTTCTTTCATTTATCTAGAAGGAGAGTACTGGCTAATTATGTTTTGGAGGCTATGGGTCATGGCTGCTCTTATTATGGTACTTGCGGAATGAGGGGCATTTGGGTCATTGCTAGGAGTTACACAGGGGCTCCAGTCTTTTGTCACATTTCAGAGAAGACTTCACATTCGAGGATATAGTAGAGTAGGGGTTTTGGTATTGCTTCCTGGCAGAACGTGAACTCCTTGATAATGTTTTCAATCATTTGCCAGGTGTACATTCACCTGAGTCTCAGTCAGTAAATGTTGACTGCAGTGCTTCTGTGGAAGTTCTTGTGAGGGGTGAAGCGCTGCAGGTTGGTGGTGGTTTTGTACCATGACGTGGAGGCAGATCTGTTGTCCGTGCACAAAATGTGTCTTGCTAGCTGAAGATTGAAGCGTGATCTGCTAGTCTAGGTTTTTATTTGGAGGCTACCGACCGAGAGGCAGGGATACATGATTTCTGCCCAGAGAGAGGTATGCTTTGCTGCATGGTTGCCTTCTTCATTTCCTTTGATGCTGACATGGCTGGGTATCCAAGTGAAGGTGACAATTTTGCCAATGCTAATGGCAATGTGGTGAAGGTGGAGTATGTCAGTGATGGTTCTCACATTATTTCGGGGGTGCGTCTTCTTAACGGCCTCTAAGGCACATTTGGAGTCTGTTAGAATGATGGCGTGGTCTGTTTCCTGACAGATGAAGTAGTAGAGGGCACTGGCAATGGCAACAAGCTCAGTTTGGAGTGAGGAGCAGGAGTTAGACAGTCTACGGGGTTCTACATGTTCTGTGATGAAGGTGGCGGCTGAGGATTCCGTTTCTGGATTAACTGAGCCATCTGTGTAGATTATTAGGGAGTTGTGTCTGGTCCAGCTCTGAATTTTGACCTTATATGTGTTTTTAAGGACATTCTGGTTGACTGAGCTCTTGGGGTTGGCAGGAACTTCACTCTTTATATCCAGTGGTTGGTTGTCCAATGGAGGAGGGCATTGGTAATCTGGGTGTGGAACACTAAGGTTCTTGGATAGGATGTCCTCCTCAACTCCTAAGACCTGCAGCTCCGTACAGACCTTGGCTGCCCAGGTAATTTTTGGGAGATTGGGGTGTTGGCCAAGGGCTAGTTAGAAATTTGTGCCAGCAAGGCAGGGACGTTTTGCTGTGGTAGTCTTAGCCACAGTAAGGATCATTCTCTGCAGAGCTCTATGCTTTAGAGCAGGGGTTTTCACCCTGGGGTATGCATACCCCAGGGGGTACATAAGGGGTCTGTCAAAAGGTACGCCCTTCCCCACAGGTCATTAGGGGGTATGCCTCGATACACTCTTACTGGTCATAAAATAAAAACTAAGATCTCGACTGAATGCGGAAGCCGACCTTCAATGTACTTTAGCTAAAACTGCTCCTCGGCGGACTAGACTAGTTGAGGAAAAGCACTTGCAGCCATCTCATTAATTCCCTTTGCAGCAGATGTAATGATAACGTAGTGTATTGTTTTTTCAGCCACTTCCTTAACCATGAAATTTATACTACACAACCACAGTCAAAATTTTGTGATTTTTTTCTCTTAATTTCAATGGAATAGTTTGTGCTTACTATATTACTGGTTATGGAAGGATGGTTAAGTAATTAATTTCTGTGTTTTTTTCCACCTATCACAAAGGGAAGGGTGTACATGACTGATATAAGGAATACTCGAAAGGGTAAATGGGAAGAAAAAGATTTAAAACCCCTGCTTTAGAGACATGAGATTGGATTCCATCCGAAGGTTTTTAATAATTTTCCACATGGGGGCTTCTAGCAGGGTCCGCATAACATTATATTCAAAGCCAAATGGTGAGACAAGCATAGACCATGAGGCTCCAATAGCTTACATATAGAATGATATTAGGAGGCTGAAGCTTGCACCGTCGTAGATGCCCGACAGGTGTGACAGTCCTGACTGGCACATTTTGCACCTGTCACGCAGGTATTGAATCTCAATTCCAAAGAAGAGCGAGTTGTCGATGTGGACGTCTAGGTAAAGGTGCCTATTGAGCCAGTCCAGAGAGTCATTATTTATGACCAGTCTTCTGTCTGGTCTGTGCTGGCGGATGGGAAGTGCCTTTGTTTTAAGGACATTTATTTTTACCTCAAGGGAGATGGAAGCTTGGTATAGTTTGTTGAGCCATAGCTGGGTCTTCTTGAAGGACCTATCACCTCTACAGACGAAGGCAAATTCGTCTGCGTAGTTGAAGATCTTCGCCCCGCATGACCGTTTGATGTCCATGATCTTTTCCATGAGACAGTTAAAGAGGAAGGGTCTCAGAATTCTGCCTGGAAAAGTCTCATTTTCATACGGTTTTTAGGCAGGGCTGAGAGAATAGCAAGTACATTGGATAGTTTGAAGACCCTCTCTAGATCGAGGTAAATGACGAATCTACGGCAGTTGTTTGTGAATGATAGCAAGAATGCTATGCATTCAGGAGAGCCTAAGCCCAGTTGGTATTCGAACATATCCTCATGGAAGGGTGGGCACTTCCAACGATGTCTGTTGAGGACCATCTTATCTGTTTTGCTCAAACAACTTAGGAGGGATATTGGGTGTGGGTTTTTTGGATCATTGGGTTTGGGGATAAGCCAGATATCAGCCTTGTTCCATAAAGCTGGTCTGACTCTTTGAGTCTATGTGCGGTGTATAAGTGAGATTAGAGCAAGTTCTCCCTAGGGTGAGATTCTGTATTATAGAATACGTGATCCTCTCTGCCCATGGACTGTTCTTTGAGCTTTTACTCACTTTCCCCAGCTTGGTTAGGGTGAAGGAGTTGTTGGCGTGGTCTTCAATATCAATGACTTTTTCAATTTTTTTCCCATCCTTCAATGGTGAGACGCTGTAGGGTTCTTCTTGTCGTGGTGGGGAGTTGAGTGGAGCTAGCTCTCTCAGTGAATTTGAGGGTCTCTGTGTGGGACACTCCTTGGTGTTCTTCCCTTGGCAATGTAGTTTATTTTTCTCCAAATTCGGCCCATAGAGTGGAGCAACATTCAAACTATTGTAAGTCTTTTGATATGTTTTGTCTCTTCATGGAAATGTTCCTAGACAGACTGGAGGGCACTGTATGACTCTCCAGTGGGGCAGTTTCTGTGTATTCTTCTGATGACATTGAACCGGGGATTGAATTCTTTGATTGTGTCGCAGTAGGGCCACTCATTACAGTGTTTAGTTTATCCTTGCTTGCAAAGGAGGATGGAGGAGTCAGCTGTGGCTTGTAAGGTGTTGACTAGTCCCATCTCAGCTAGATTGATGTCCCCTAGAGGTGTGTAACCTGAAAACCAGTGCTTAGTTGTTCCTTTTTGAAATTCCATCGAGAAAGTGGGCTAGGAATCTTGTAGGTTTCTGGAATTGCCAGCTTGAGATGGATCCCATAGTGGTTGATTGTGACATGAGGGTGTATGTCCTGTGTAGCGACTTGCCTTAGGGAATCCATGATGGAAGTTAAGTCCAGAATTCCTCCTCTGTTGTGGATTGGCTCATAATCATTAAACATAATGATATCTTTCCAGTCATCCAGAAGATGCATAATGTGTCTGACTGCTGCAAAGGTGGAATTAGAATTGAGTCTGGGGTGGTGAGTGTTAAAATCGCCACCTACGATGAGATCAGTTTGACTGGCACTGCTGAAGAGGGCCGTTAAGTCCACTTCACCTTCTTGTTGTCCGTAGATGTTAGAAAAGGCTATGCTACTACCCTGGATTTTGATGTTGACAGCCAGAATGTGGACTCACTCATCACAGTTCACAGGCTGTATGATTTCTTCAGCCAATATGTTATTTTTGATGAAGGTGGCACTGCCTCTGTTCTTCTCTGGAGTCCAGTGGTGGTAGAAGCCCTGGTACCCGAATACTTTGGGTAAATTACGTTCCAAACACAGGGTCTCCTGCACCATGATCACATCAATTTTGTCAGCCTTGGCAATGCTCTCTAGATGTTGGATTTTGTGTCCCAAACACTGAGCATTCCAGTGGAGGATCCAGAGATCAGGTATCTTGAAAGTGTAAGAAGAGGGGGTGGAAGGGTAGGCTGTTTGGTGAAGGTAACGTTGATTCTTCCTGGTTAGTGCTTGGGCGATGATGATGTGGGTTATTTCTGCAGCACGTTTGAAGACATCTCTGGGAGAGGGGCCCATATCGTCTACGAAGAGCTGTGCTGCAACATGCATCGCTTGGGCGATGACTTGCACGATGTCCTCCTGAGTGAAGAGGGGTGCAGAAGTAGATTTAGATAGGGTTCTACAAGTAGGAGAGGATATTTGGGGAGATTGCTATGGAGGAGCACGGGTTTTGAGTCTGGGGTCTTAGGAGTTAGTGGGGTTGTGGGGTCTGTGTGTGGGGGCAGCAGGAGTCTGAGAGGTTTGTGAGGGGTAGTGGGAGTCTGAGTGTTGTGTGTAGGGGTTGTGAGTGTCTGTGTGGGAGCAGGAGTAGGAGTTTGGGCTTGTGTATTTTGAGAGAGTTAGTATTGTGTGTGGGATTATGAGGAAAGGCTACACACAGCTTACAAACAATTCTACCTACGAACAAACTTCTGGAACCTACCTCGTTGGGGAGTGTCTGTATTAGCAAATTAGATAGCGAAATAGAGGGAACCAAACTCTACATAGAAAATGTGTGTGTACTGTACACAATTTTACATATCATAATTAGTACCCATGAATAGAGGTGGACACAGACAACTTAGAGCCGAGAAAATACGACTGGATGCCATTCCAAACGTACTGCAATGGAATTGTGATGGAAAGAACTAATCATCTGATTAAACAGCCACTTGATAAAGAGAAGACAGTGGTAATTTCAGACATGAGTGAATCCCAGGAGTTAACATAGCAGGGGAGACTTGAACTAACTAAAGCTAGTATGTGGAGAATATATATATTTCATTTAAGTTTCCCATGTACAGTACGATATACATTTTCTTTGTAATGAATTGTATAGTTTTCTTTTTCTGTCAGCTGACTTTGTTTACGTTAAGATTTCGTACAGCATGGTCGATATGGAAAGAAGATATAATAATGTTTAGAACCAAGGAATATTAATAATACTATAATCTTGAAAATTAGATAAATCCCAAATAGGGTGAGTAAATAAATAATTTATGAGTAATATATTGTGCCTGAATAGTGATAAGCATCAGCTGATACGGAAGCGGCAAAACGTTTTGGTTAGAGGTTCGTTCTCCTCTTTTAACGCTTAATGCGATCAAATATTATGAAGATAATTTAAAGAAAGCATTTAGAACAAACAGCAAACAAACTTGCGATATAATATTGTCAGGGAAATAGCGTGCGAGGGTGCATCAGTTGATATGGAGGCGGCAAAACGTTTGCATCCTCGTGCTCAAAAATAGCATATACCCAGAAAATCCGCTATATAAAATAAACAAAATGTATCCAGTAGTAGGTTGGCTCATGGCACCAGCTACACTGAATATTCTTGGATATTCATTACACATCTTTTATAATCCCTTCACAGCTAACAAGTCATTACTCTCTCCATCTCTGTTTCTCTTTACTTTATGTATTCTTCGTGCCCAGGCCCCATAAAGGCTGTTTTATTTTATTATTTTTTGACCCATCCTGGTGTCACAATTTTTTTTTCTCAAAAAAAAACTTTGCGATGCACTGAATTTGCGGTAGGTGCATCGCAATATAGCGAGGGATTACTGTATATATATATATATATATATATATATATATATATATATATATATATATATATATATATATATATATATATATATATATATATATATATATATATATATAAAAACACTGAACTGTTAACATACAGTCTAAAATGGAAGGAAAAGCTTATTAAATAAAACAAAGAAAATATATATATATATATATATATATATATATATATATATATATATATATATATATATATATATATATATATATATATATATATATATATATATATATATATATATATATATATAAAGTACTTATTAATTTCGTGACCTAAACTGGTCACCTTCTCAAAGTACAATGGCAAGAGATACAACTAGCAAAACAGAAGAAAACTTGAAAAGAGGGAGACAAAAGAGCCGCCCAGGAGTCCTAAACATTGGATTAATAGATAACAATCTTAAATGCCCGCCGGGGTTAGTCAGTAATCCCCACAAACAGGCCTGCTTGTGGGGATTACTGACTAACCCCGGCGGGCATTTAAGATTGTTATCTATTAATCCCATGTTTAGGACTCCTGGGGGGCTCTTTAGTCTCCTTATTTTCAAGTTTTCTTTTGTTTTGTTAGTTGTATCTCTTGCCATTGTACTTTGAGAAGGTGACCAGCTTAGGTCACGAAATTGATAAGTACTTAATATATATATTATTTCTGTTGTTTTATTTAATGGGCTTTTCCTTCCACATATATATATATATATATATATATATATATATATATATATATATATATATATATATATATATATATATATATATATATATATATATATATACACTCAACCCTTGATTCAACAGACTTCGGATAAAACGGACAAAATGTGGAGCAACTGATTTACTATTTTTTAGTTGGACTCCATCGAAAGAGAGCCACTGCTTCAAGAAAGAGAAAGAGAGATAAAAAGCTCTCTGGGTTAACCTCTTTACTTTATGTATTCTTCATGCCCAGGCCCGATAAAGGTTAAAATGAATCCAACCTTATAGGTTATATCTGCTATACTTAGGAATAAACGCATTCTATCTGAATGGCACTATGTTCATATTACAGATTTCCCAACCTCACTCGTGGCTTAATTTTCGCATTTAATTCAACTCCCAATCTCATTCGGGTCCAACAATAACCAAATAAGTACATTACATATGTGAAAACATGAATAATATTTTACCCCGACCGGGACTTGAATCTAGGACTTATAATTACTAAGTCAAGGCGCTACCAACTACACCACAGAAGGTTAAAAGGAATCCAACCTTATAGCTTATATCTGCTATACTTAGGAATGAACGCATTCTATCTGAATGCCACTATGTTCATATTACAGATTCCCCAACCTCACTCGTGGCTTATTTGCTTATTGTTGGACACGAATGAGACTGGGAGTTGAATTAAATGCGAAAATGAAGCCATGAGCGAGGTTGGGGAATCTGTAATATGAACATAGTGGCATTTAGATAGAATGCGTTCATTCCTAAGTATTGCAGATATAAGCTATAAGGTTAGATTCCTTTAAACCTTCTGTGGTGTGGTTGGTAGCGCCTTGACTTAGTAATTATAAGTCCTAGGGTCAAGTCCCGGTCGGGGTAAAAAATGATTCATGTTTTCATATATGTAATGTGCTTATTTGGTTATTGTTGGACCCGAATGAGATTGGGAGTTGAATTAAATGCGAAAATGAAGCCACGAGTGAGGTTGGGGAATCTGTAATATGAACATAGTGCCATTCAGATAGAATGCGTTCATTCCTAAGTATAACAGATATAAGCTATAAGGCTGGATTCCTTTTAACCTTCTGTGGTGTAGTTGGTAGCGCCTTGACTTAGTAATTATAAGTCCTAGGTTGAGTCCCGGTCGAGGTAAAAAATAATTCATGTTTTCACATATGTAATGTGCTTATTTGGTTATTGTCGGATCCAAATGAGATTGGGAGTTGAATTAAATGCGAAAATGAAGCCATGAGTGAGGTTGGGGAATCTGTAATATGAACACAGTGTCATTCAGATAGAATGCGTTCATTCCTGAGTATACCAGATATAAGCTATAAGGTTGGATTCCTTTTAACCTTCTGTGGTGTAGTTGGTAGCACCTTGACTCAGTAATTATAAATCCTAGGTTCAAGTCGCGGTCGGGGTAAAAAATGATTCATATATATATATATATATATATATATATATATATATATATATATATATATATATATATATATATATATATATATATATATATACAGTAATCCCCCCCTTATCGCGGTAGTTCGGTTCCAGAACCCGGCGCGAGACAGGAAAACCGCGAAGTAGGAACATCTTAATTTCTTTTTTTTTTAAAGATTATTATGACACCAGGACAGGCCAAAAATTATAAAATAAAATGGCCTTTATCAGGCTGTAAAGAGAAACAGAAATGGAGAGTGTAATGACCTGTCAGATGTGAAGGGATTATAAAAGATGTGTAATGATTATCCAGCTCTCTGCTGGATTATACCTCTGCATTACTTTCATGATGTCTATTCTAAAAATTCTCCTTAGATCTTATTATTATTATTATTATTATTGGCAACAATAATTTTCCTTTGATGATGATTGGGCAGATTATTATTATTATTATTATTATTATCATTATTATTACGATTTTGTAATTAAACCATTATTTTTACTATAAATAATGTAGTTTTGGTTGAAAGAACAATAGTTACTTAAAGATTCTCTCTCTCTCTCTCCAACATTCTATTCTACCCAACCCCCCACACTCTCTTTGTCCCAGCCAACTAGGGAAGGGCACTTTACACAGTAATTAAAAGTAAATAAACCAACACATGTACAAATAATGATGAGCCCTTAATAATAATAATAATAATAATGATGATGATGATAATAATCTCCACAATCATCATCAAAGGAAAATTATTGTTGCCAATAATAATAATAATAATAATAATAATAATAATACGATCTAAGCATAATTATTGGAATAGACATCATGAAAGTAATGCAGAGGTATAATAAAACTCAGTAGAGAGCTGGATATTCATTACACATCTTTTATAATCCCTTCACATCTGACAGGTCATTACACTCTCCATCTCTGTTTCTCTTTACAACCTGATAAAGTCTGTTTTATTTTATAATCTTTTGGACCATCCTGGCATCACAATAACCTTTGAAAATTTGTTCTTTATTTTTTTATTTATTTATTTTTTTGGGGGGGGGCCAAAAAAAATCCGAACACGAACCCAGAAACGTGATACAGCGGGGGATCACTGTATATATATATATATATATATATATATATATATATATATATATATATATATATATATATATATATATATATATATATATATATGAACAAGTAAAACTATTGGCTCCCATACATGAAATAAGCCTGAAAAAAGGGCAGCTTAGGTTAGGTCCGGTTAATTCCTACCCTAACCTACTAAAAATTTACTGGAAGTTTTGTATATATATATATATATATATATATATATATATATATATATATATATATATATATATATATATATATATATATATATATATATATATATATATATATTTATATATATATATATATATATATATATATATAACCAAATAAGCACATTACATATGTGAAAACATGAATCATTTTTTACCCCGACCGGGACTTGAATCTAGGACTTATGATTACTAAGTCAAGGCGCTACCACTACACCACAGACGGTTAAAAGGAATCCAACCTTATAGCTTATATCTGCTATACTTAGGAATGAACGCATTCTATCTGAATGCCACTATGTTCGTATTACAGATTCCCCAACCCCACTCGTGGCTTCATTTTAGCATTTAATTCAATTCCCAATCTCATTCGGGCCATGAAATAACCAAATAAGCACGTTACATATGTGAAAATATGAATCATTTTTTACCCTGACCGGGACTTGAACCTAGGACTTAAGATTACTAAGTCAAGGCGCTACCACTACACCACAGAAGGTTAAAAGGAATCCAACCTTATAGCTTATATCTGCTATACTTAGGAATGAACGCATGCTATCTGAATGCCACTATGTTCATATTACAGATTCCCCACCTCACTCGTGGCTTCATTTTAGCATTTAATTCAATTCCCAATCTCATTCGGGCCATGAAATAACCAAATAAACACATTACATATGTGAAAACATGAATCATTTGTTACCCCGACCGGGACTTGAACCTAGGACTTATGATTACTAAGTAAAGGCACTACCACTACACCACAGAGTGTTAAAAGGAATCCTACCTTATAGTTTATATCTGCTATACTTAGGAATGAACGCATTGGGAATTGAATTAAATGCTAAAATGAAGCCACGAGTGAGGTTGGGGAATCTGTAATATGAACATAGTGGCATTCAGATAGAATGCGTTACTTCCTAAGTATAGCAGATATAAGCTATAAAGTTGGATTCCTTTTAACCTTCTGTAGTGTAGTGGTAGCGCCTTGACTTAGTAATCATAAGTCCTAGGTTCAAGTCCCGGTCGGGGTAAAAAATGATTCAAATATATATATATATATATATATATATATATATATATATATATATATATATATATATATATATATATATATATATATATATATATATATATATATATATATATATATATATATATATATATATATACACACAGTGATCCCTCGCTATATCGCGGTTCACCTATTGCGGAGTCACTGTATCGCGTTTTATTTGGCAAATTTTATTTTTCTGGATATGCAAAAATATTAAAATTTTAAGAAATAAAATTTTTCAGTATATTTATTATTTTATTGAAAAAAAAAATTTCATTATTTTATTGATTAAAAAAATTTATTTCCCAGCCTACAAATAATAAAACAGTAAGAAACTGTAAAAAAAATAAATGAACATGTAACTTTGCACCATAGAAAGTACGATACCGGTATCAGCGTTTCGGAAAACGCAAAGGGTCGCACCTACGTGAGCTAGCATATATTAAAATTTCCAGTAGTTTCATGATTTTATTGATAAAAAAACGTATTTCTTATAGTAAAAAACATAAATACTAACAGTATTGCACCATGTAAAATATGATACCGGTATCAGCGTTTCGGAAAACGAAAAGGGTCGCACCTACGTGAGCTAGTACATATTGAGATTTTCATTATTTTATTGATAAAACAAGTATTTCCTAGCCTAAGAGTAATAAAACAGTAAAAAATAGTAAAAACCATAAATTTAAACATATAACTCACAGTATTGTACCATGTGAAATACTGTCCGATAGCGTACGATGTATTGGCGTCTTAGAAAATGCAAAGGCTCGCACCAAAGTGAGATAGTTCATGAAATGCTATTGGATGAAAGGGTGGGAGATGACGAATCACATAATTGTTTTTCTGCATGTTCTGTATCATGGGGTCTGATTGGCTTTTTGATTGAAGTTTGGTTCTCCCACCATCTTCCATTGTCTCGCCTCACTTGTTCAGTCTAACTCACGTGTGCGCCGTTCGCGTTGTGCTTAATAATACGTTTTTCTTGCGATTATTTTACTCACATATTTCAACCTCTGCAATGCCTCCCAAGCATCCTTCATATTCTAAGGCTTCTGGTAGTGAGCCTAAGTGGCAAAGGAAGATGTTAACCATAACAGGTAAGGTGAAACTGTTAGATATGCTGAAAGAAGGAAAAAGGTGCGGATGTCGGCCGCCATTTTGGCCTCAATGAATCTACTGTTCGCTACATCAAGAAGGACGAGGCAAATATCAGGAAAACAGTGACTACTTCTTTTAATAAATCAACGAAGAGGGTCGTAACATCCCGCAGTAAGATAATAGTGCGGATGGAATCTGCTTTGGCCCTGTGGATTGCTGACTGGAGACAGAAAAACATCAGCATAGACAGCAATATCATACAAACAAAGACAAAGAAGCTGTACGAGACATTCGCCGCAAAACAAATCCGACGACGACAGTGGCGACCGTGGAGAGGAGGAGGGGAGAGAAGAAGATATCGACGACCCACAACCAAGACCCTCCAGCGATTCTCCACCGAGGATACAATCGTTCGTGGCAAGCAAGGGATGGTTCGCCAAATTTCAAAAACGCTATGGCCTAAAGAACGTTTCGGTTTATGGCGAAGCTACCTCTGCAGATACAGCTGCAGCAGAAGATTATGTGAACAACGATTTTAAGAAAATTATTGCCAAAGGGGAATATGCTCATGAGCAAGTCTTCAACATGGATGAGACTGGGTTATTTTGGAAGAGAATGCGGTCTCGCACTTTTCTCTTCAAGGAAGAAGCTAAAGCCCCGGGATTTAAAGCACACAAAGATCGCATTACCCTCATCATGTGCGGAAATGCTGCGGGCTTCACGTTAAAGCCCAGTTTATCTACACGTCAAAGAACCCTAGGGCTTTGAAGAATAAAAACAAAAATCTGCTGCCAGTGTATTGGATGCATTACCCTAAGGCCTGGATCACGAAAAGCCTCACATCGGACTGGTTTCACCAATGCTTTATCCCTCAGGTCAAAATTTATCTTGCGGTAAAAGGCCTTGAATTTAAAGTCCTTCTTTTGATGGATAATGCTGGTGGCCACGCAACTAATCTCGAATATGACGGTGTTCAAGTAGAGTTCCTGCCACCGAATACGACGTCACTGATTCAGCCCATGGATCAAGGCGTTATTCGTGCGTTCAAGGCCCTCTACACACGAAATGCCCTGGCGAACCTGGTTGAATCCATGGATTCGGACAAAGAATTCTCAATGAAGATGTACTGGCGTAATTACACGATTGCCACATGCCTTCAAAATATTCAGAATGCAATCAAAGACATGAAGCCGGCCACATTCAATGCCAGCTGGAAGCAGTTGTGGCCCGAAGTCATCCATGTCTACAAGGGATTTGCTCCTGAAGAAGTCCATAACTCGGCAGTTGCGAAAGCTGTGAAGTTGGCTGCATTGCTAGGAGGAGAAGGCTTTCAAGATGACTCACGAAGATGTAAATGAACTGATTGACTGCCACTCGCAGCCTTTGACTGATGAAGACTTGGAAGAAATGACAAAATCAGCCAGCAAACAAGAGGAAGAATAAGAGCTTGAGGAAACGCACGAAGAAATTGAAGAACCTGGCCTTACACTCGAACATTTGGCAGCCATGTATGAACATGTGAAAGCAGTCCAACAACTCTCGCAGGTACATGACGATAATATGGTTCGTTTGGTGACCACCTGCAATCTTCTCGACGATGCCATGATTCCTTACAAGACCATCTTCCAACAAGAGAAGAAACAGCGACAGCAACTCCCCATTACCATGTTCTTCGCTCGCAAAAAGCAGCCGTAAAGCTGTTATTGGCTGCGGAATAATTTCCTCTGGAGTCTACAAATGTCATTACCACCTCATTCACAGTAAGTTTACCTATCACGTTCACATAAATTTACGTTGCATGCTGTTATTTATAAAGTAAAGGATGGTTTTTTAACAGTGCAGGGAGGGTTTATACAGTAAACGTAAAAATAATTGTGATATACCTATGTACATGAGAAGTATGTCATGTATTACCACCTCATTCATAGTAAGTTTATCTATCACTTTCATATAAATTTATGCATGAATGCAGTTATTTATGAAGTAAAGGGTGGTTTGTTAGCAGTACAGGGAGGGTTTATACAGTAAACATAAAAATAAATGTAAAATACCTATGTACATATAGGGTGATCCTACTTCATGGACATTCACCTATCGCGGTCGGTCCCGGAACCTAACCCCCGCGGTAAACGAGGGATCACTGTATATATATATATATATATATATATATATATATATATATATATATATATATATATATATATATATATATATATATATATATATATATATATATATATATATGAGCATAAAATCAGATATATGGAATCCCCCTTGTAAGGGGATGGCCAAATCATAGCACACACATTCACCAGAAGCTAATATACCTCGATCACTCCTTAAATCCTTCGAGGATAAAGAGTTGCCACATTTCCCCCCAACCAGTCTGCTTGGGTCATCTGCAGGAAAACCAGGCAAGGATCTTCTACCATAAGGTCCGACAGTCACAACTATTATACTCCTAGTGCTTCATCTCATGGCAATTACTTTACTACAAAAGAGCTAAGATGTTTGGGATGGGACTGAGTTGGTCTTTTGGCGAAGAGGGGTGTTCTTTAACTCAGACAACCTGTTTAAAAGGGAAATTTTGGTCTCTGTAGATATATGTATGAATTGCATCTTCTAACTTATGCTTCTGCTTATATAAGATGTGGCAATAACATAAACTCCATTAAGTTGAAGCCCTACTGAGTAAGGGAAAATTCAGAAAATATAAAATTACTACTTTGATTTGAACATAAACAGAAACTAACTCACATGTCAAACAATGCAGTGGAAGGGAAACGTCAGACTGGAAGGAAGACATCAGAATAAGCAAGATGGTGAGCTGAATATGGAGATATAGAAGGCTATTTGACATAGTCACCAACTAGTCAAAGCTTTTCTATTAGCATATAGGATGAGGCCTCACTGCCCCTCTTTTTCTGTTCAGTTGTGGTCAGCCCACTATTTTCGTCAGACTATGGCATCATATTGTAAATAAAAAATGGGAAATCTTTATATAAAAGAGAATATCCCTTGTTTTATAATTCCATAATTCTATAAGTTGAATACCAAAAATCTCGACAAAGTTAAATATCTCTAACACTAAATATTATTACTCGATTTTTGCGATAAGGAGATACAATTAACTGAAAGAAAAAAAATAATGATCAATACTATATTTTAAAATATACGTTTCTGTACACTTTATACTGTAAGCTTAATTAACAGATTATAATATTTATCCATTCTAACTTAACCCCTTTATGCTTGCAATACTATATAATGGCAAATCTCAATTGTAATCCAGATATAATAAAAAAAAATTCCAAGTCATTCAGAATGCACACAACATTATTCTGCATATCACTTAAGTTTTAATTATAATTATAAGCAATCTTTTAATTACAATATTTTATATATACTACGCGTAATCTGACAGTGCGATTGCAACCTTAGCAATTAGTAATCCTCAACTTTATAAAAAGCGTCAATAATAAAGGTATTCATACAATGATAAAAACATCATTTCTCTTTTACAATATGTATACTGAGTAAACAAAATTATTATATAATTCAAAATTTAATATCCAGTATAATTCCTAATTTTCTTCAATTACAAAATTTAGCTTGATATATATTTCAGACCTCAAATTCTTTACTAAAAGCTTTATATGGGCAACCTTTCTGATCATCTGGGTCACAAAAGATATTTTTCATCTTAAATAGGTATAAAAGTTATGTATCTGAAAATATTACATTAGTAAATTTGATATTTTTAAAGCAGACGTTTGGCCAGAATTAAGATGAAAAATATCTTATGTGACTCAGAATATCATAAAAGATTGCTCATATGTGCTATACATCAAAGAGAAGAGGAAGGATTTGCTCAGTAATTCAGTTATATACAATATTCAGTCATAATATTCTCTAGTTTGTAGTACTTGGTGAAGGTGCTGATTGCCTGGCCTCTTCATTAATTTGTTTATGCCATTCCAAGTTAATTTTGGTCACAGATTCACCTCTCTCCTGCGCTCTCTTTCCAGATATGATCATAAACAAACAGGCAATAGCAGTGGCTACACCCATCATAATGTTGATCTTAATCCGGGCTTTGTTGCGAGCTCGTTCCATTGTGTCTTGGCTAAAATAAAAATGAGTGCACAGATAATATATTATATGGTTATATCCCTGAAAGGGGGAAGACTTCAATCCTCACTTTCCAGGGGTGTTGTAAAAGAGACTATAAGTATTACTTTATTTTTTTTATGAGTATGACACCGGGACGGGCAAGAAAACTGCACTCAACAGGCTTGGGCAGCTTGAAAAAATTGAGATGAAGGAAGAGTAAAAGTTTAAGGATAAGGCATAAATAAGAGAATGATACACAAAAAAAGGACAGGTTTAAAGAATAGTTGAATTAACAAAGACCTAGAGATATGGCAAAATTAGGTTCCGAGATGACGATAGAATTGCATTTTGAAGGAAGACAGGTCAAAATAATTAGGAGGAAGAAAGCTCCAGAGTCTGGAGTATTTGTAATCTTTTCTAAACTAACATGTTATTCTTATCACTAAATGATTGCAAAATGAGATGGTGATAAGTAGTTTGAGATGAGTCCTTGCTACCTCACCTGAGTGTCATTTAAAGTGGATAAAAGGTTGAAGGAAGGAGTTGTTTGCAAACCCATCCTACCAACTAAATACGAGACGAGGTGTAAATAACACAGTATGATGAAACTCTTACACCACGTCTCTCTGAACAGATGTCGTTATCCTGCAATTTTCAGCAGATTAAGGTGGTATGACAGAATATATTCAGTGATACACTGACATCCAATCAGGTGAGAAAGAAAGAGTTCTATCCTTGAATTCCGCACATGCAATGATAGGTGACTGGGAAGCCCAATCCTTCCTGAATTTAATTGCTTGTCAGTAAAAATTTTACAAGTGGGTTCACTGAAAGCACGGTACCTTGTTTCTTTTGTTACTTTTGTGACTACTGAGCTAAAATTAGCAGGAAATGGTGATAAGTTTCAGAAAATAAAAAACAAACTTGAGACTCAGAAAAGATGCAGTGTCAGATTAACTTTACATTACATACTTTTTCTAAAACACATAATAAACTATTCACCAAAAGAGAGACTGAATCTGTAAATATTAAAGAGGCACATGCAACAACTATGATGACATGGCAAAGGAGAGAGAGAGAGAGAGAGAGAGAAAGTGTGTGTGCGTATATCACTCATCTCCTTGCTTGGACAAAAACACCTCTCTCTGCTTTCAATGTAGTTCCTTACAAGTCGGAATTTTTCGAAAACAGTTGTCAAACTTCAGTCATTTCTTTTAATCCCACCCTTCCTCTTTCTGTACATGTTTATCTTTACTAGCTAAAACCATAAGGAGCCAAAACGTTACATTATGCAAATAGTAACAAGTAATGTTCCATAAAAACTGACAGGGTGTTTAAGTGCAACAATGGAAGTTTCATAATAAGTATGCTTATTTATCATAAGTTACATAAATGTAATAATTAAAGACAGAAAATAAGGGGTAGTCAGCATATACAGAAGCCATATTATAACGAGGAAGCACTATTAAATGAAGATTATAACCAGAAAACGTATTAAAACATGCACTACTTCAACTGGATCTGAAACATCTACAATAAAATGAACCAAATTATTGGTAGAGAATTGATATTTACCTTACAAAACTAGGCACTTCAGCAACATTCTTGTACTTTCCTCCCCATACTAACAAGTACTTCTCTATCATGTTAACACGGTGATGGGTCAAGCGACCTGAAAAAAATGAGGTTCAATACATTTTCTAAAAAGTAACATTTAACAATTTAAGAAGTACATAAATGGAATTTTTCCTATAATTCATACGAAGCATATATAGAATTTACACGATAACACACATTACATTCTATTCTGAATCGTAATGAATCTCATATTTTTTACTCATCATTATTTCCACATCAAAGTACCTAACTAAAAGGCTTCAGTAATTAATACTACCGTTTTTATATAAAATCCATAATCCCCATTTCAAGGAATAAGGCCGAATCAAAGGACAGCATTGAATCTTTGTGGACGAGAATACAAAGGGAGGATTCCTAGTCATTTGCTCCACCTCAATTAGTTGACTTTTGCTATGCACTAAGAGCACTTAGGCAGTATTCTTGTTCCAAGTCCTGGGAGAATGATAGAACACAGAGTAAAAGAGTGTGAATGAACAATGCCTGGCAGAGGATATTCAACACCTCAATAGGATAAAACCCACTCACTTTCATAAAAATAAAATGCAAATGTGGAGTAAGAGAAAAAACCATGAGAGGAAGGCGCTTAAACTCCATACTTGTACAGAACCCAGCCAATGTACAAGAAGCATTGAGAGCATTAAAAAATCCTGTGATTGTGATAAGCAAGATATGGGCAGACTAAAATGAAAATTGGTATTATACGATGACATCATATTCTAGATGTATTAGCTATATACCTGGCAATAAAAATAATACAAGTCTATAGACTGAAATATATAATCAAATTGAATCTATAGAATATAAACCAGAACTTTGGTCAGAAAAGACCAACAATAATAGCATGATACTGATAACACTCATATAAAATCAAGGAGCTATAATACTACATCTCTATTTCATGATTATCAGTAGCTATACAGGTTACCGGGCACCAAGAGCAAAAAATTCAACATCACTACGACATTGTGTCAGCAATATGATACACTGCTTCAACATTTTTAAGATTTCATCTTTAGGACTAATAATTCACCCAGGAATTCATTATTAAGTAGTGGCAACTCTTCTCTTAGTGCACAAAATCTTTAGATTTCAGTGCATTAAATCTTTAAATAAAATACAGTATATGGAATAACTGACAGAGCAAGAAATAAACAGAGTACATAAAATTACATTGAAAAAAAATTATGCTATTAACTTAAACAACACTGATTCACTTGGTTATATGGACAGATACATAGATAAAATGTTGAAGAGTTGGACTCACAAAAATCTCACTAAGTTAAATATATGATCTATGCCTATTACATTATTATATTATATGTTTATTGACAAAATATTACAAGAGTATTACAAAAATATAAACAAAAAAATTCATTTCTTTTTGCACAAAATAGTATAATAGAAACAATATTTTGTCCATCAAAAATCTTCGCCTAAAGAACACTACAAATATTCTCACAAACTTACCAACAAAAGTAAAAAATCATATTTATATTAATGCCTAATTCTGAATTACAGTTAGAAGAATAGACTGCATCCAATTATTACAATTTAACCTGTACATACAAAAAATCAATGCTTTCCTCATTACAAGGTTGAATCTCTTCCTTATCTGTACAACTTTAGTACTTCATAATATACTGACACAACTCGGTAATATGAAGCTCTTCATTCAAAAGTGATTGGACACTCAGATAGTTTAACATATTATATTTTTGTCTCACTGGTTGGGAGAGAGGACACTCAATTAGCACAAGTTCTTCACTCTGAACTGCCATTTGCTCCATCTTCCAATCTCTACACGCAACTCATGAGACATTACTCTTATCCTTGTGAATGCAACTTGCAAATAATCTGGTACATACTCTTTGCTACTATACACTTTATGTACTGTCAGCTGACTAATTAGTATATGACATAATTAGCTATGTTATATTCTAGTATTTATCAACTTAAAGAGGAAATAATGAAGACCACTGCCCTATATAATGGCTGAAGGATAAAACTTCAACCTGATCAACAGAAATGACAAAAACATACCATTCAATCCATAATGCCACAACATAAAAAAAACTTATAGAATAGCTACAATAATTAAGAGAACTGAAGTAGCAATACTACAGTAGCTATACTCCGTTGTCAACATTTTAAACAGCAGTTTTGTATCACGAAAAGACATTCACCAGAACTGGCAGTAGTACTTTTTTTTTTTCATATATGATGCATTACTTTTCTGAAGTAAGCATAATGTTGTCAATTTTATGTAATAAACAGAAGCAGAACCACCTTCTTATATCATTATTGTAATCATCTCTGCAATCACTTGCTTTACAAAGAAATTCAGAGATGGAATAATCTGACAACCTATCAGTCAATAAAGTTACACAGCTTCTCATGATACGTAGGGGTTATCAATGTGGTATTACTTTGGATACTTCATTTGGGATATCTGCTTTTCTCACTTCTATAATAAAAAGAGTGTACAAGTAACAATTATGGCTATGAACAAAATAAGAAAACTGCATAACAATAAAAAATGAAACTCTCTTCTAATTCTCTAGGATCATCATCATTCATTCACAGTCGCACTTATATAAAGTGTATAAAAAGAATGGGATCAAGCAATTTGCACTGCTAACTTTCATAACCAGGCAAGAGTTTTTTCTCATTTACCCTGAGCCATTGTCCATGTTTGATTTCGCTAACCACACCTGTCAAGATATTAAGTATATCACTTTGTGCAAATTCATTACATCTCGTGGATACTTCTTTCCCTCCCGATGTCAGGGTCTATACAATAATGCCAGAAAAAAATCAATCTTCATATGAAACTTCTAATGATAATGGTCTAAAAAAAAAAAAAAAAAAAAAAAATAATGTTCATTAACTCAAATCCAAACTAGGAAGGTACAGTTGCTCATTAACCCCAGTGGGACTTCAGGAGACTCCAAGTAACTTGAAGAGCAAATGTCCCTTTGTGATTTATCCACCAAATATTTCTTAGCTGGCAATCTTGCTTCATTAGGCTTATATTTGACAGCAACACCCAAAGATTAAGATCTGCCTCAAGCCACAAGCTTTCATACGAAATCTAATGAAGTAATTTTCTCCCCAAGCAAAGTCAACTCATAAAATTTTTATTAATTTCTGTGGTGTTAGATTGAAAATATCATATACGAAATTGGAAGGGACAAACCTGCTGTTCAGGTTTGGGATATGTACACAGGCATGTAGTTGGGTTAGGTATACAGTAGTTACGTTAGAAGACATATTCAACACTTCCCTAAATTTTTTAGTGTAAAACACATTTTTGTTTCTCTAGAATTGCACTATAAAAGGTTTTTAATATGAGGATATACCAATATTTTTTTCTAATCAGAATCAAATTAGATTTAACTATTTAAACCACTACTGCAGGTGTACCATATCTATCATCATTTATTTATGATATATACTAAGAACTGGAAGCATTTTGGAGGCAGCTGGCTGAGGTGGATGATGGCTGAGGTTGATTAAATAGCCTTACTGAATCCTGATGCTTAACTATGTGTACATGATTATTATTTTAAATACAGAGGCTACCCAACTTACGAATAAGTTACCTGCCGAACAGCCGTTCAAAACTTGAATTGTTCGTAAGTTAATATTTTGTATGTACAGAACTGTATTAAGTGTACAATATATGTCTACCAGGCATTCCTACATCATGTTCGTAACATAATAAAGTTGTGTTAGAGCATAATGCATTTGTTTTCTTATCCTAAAGAAACATGATGCAAGCCTGCACGTTTCTTGAGTCGCTGGAACCATCCATAATAGTAGACTGCATATACACTGCACTTTTCACAAGTTCATATATCGGATGTTCATAACTTGGGAAGTGTTTTGTGTATTTTTGTATATACATAAGCCTACATATACAGTAGCTGCTATCCCCCTTGTATGGGGGATGGCCAAGTCAAAGCACACACGTGCACTAGAAACTAATATACCTAGATCAATCATCTTATCTCCGGGATGCAAGGTTGCCACAATTTTCACCCCCACCACCCTACTTGGGTTTCCAATGCAGTGTGGTGAGGGGGAATTTTTCATTCTCTTTTTCTTTAATAAAAGCAGAAAAAATTTAATTCACAATTTACTTTTTGGTCTTCACCTGATAATTGCTTACAAAATGCCTTTGAATCAAAAAATACACACAATTCTTGCTGTTAATGAAAGCACAATTTCATATTTTTATATCCCAAAAATTTTCTCCTCACTATGTATCAAAAAATCTTTAGAGAACTATTTTCTGTGACATTTTCCGTAAATTAAAAATAAATGTGGTGTATTCAGTACTTGCATAGCCAAAATAATTGAGGGATGTCCAGTAATAATGTGCACGTGTCCCTGTTCTTCTCCTCATGCTCTACTAGTATTCTTCTAGTGTGATTGTGCCAGTATTGCTTGTGAACCAGTCAAGAGCATCTAAATTTCATCATCAAAAATTCAGATTCCAATTAAAGTTTGTCCAAATTTTTCTTTAATTCTTAGGTAGGTTAATAGATTTGGCCTGAAATTTATAGCTAAATTTCTAACTCAAATTTAGGACTTCATATTAATTACATCACATATATCAAACAACAATTCTTTACTACTATTTATGCATCCACATATATGGACTCATTCCCCTTGTAAGAGGGATGGCCGAGCCAAGAAACATGCATTCACCACAACTCACAAATACCTCAAGTACTCCTCTTAGCTCCCTGAGGATAAAGGATTACCACATTTCCCTCCCAACCACCCTGTTGGGTCACCCACAAGATAGGATATTCTACAGTGAGGCCCGACAGCCGCAGATGGTTTACCCCCACCTCTTAATCACGAGGCAATTGAGCTAGCAGTTGTAAGGACAATCTACCTCCACATATTTCAATCTCTTGCATGCTCTCTTCCCTGCTTCACTAACATTCCATATGAATCCAATTCCCTTTTCATGCCATCCATCCATTGCATTCTAGGTCTTCCTCTTGGCCTAACACTAACCACTTCTGCACTCCACACTATCTTCGCTATTCGTTCATCACTCATCTTTTCCATGTTTCCAAATAACTCAATACTCTCTAATCTAACATATCTGACAGCATTCTTTCAACATCCGTTCTCTGCCTGATCTCATTTCTTACTCTATCTATTCTTGATACACCAATCATACTCTTCAAACACCTCATCTTCAATACATTAAACTTGTTCATTTCATCCTCTCTTGCATCCAAGTCTTTACTGCACACAATGCTGTCAGCACAATTTCACCTTCATATATCCTTTTCTTTGCATTCATTCCAAAATACCTCTTTCTCATCACACTGCTCAACCCACCAAGACATTTACTCGCTTTATTCACTCTATGACTTACCTCCACTTCCACTCGTCCATTTCTTGAAATGTGCGATCCAAGATACTAAAGACTCTCAACTTCAACAAGCAACGCTACATTCACTCCTACATTCAGTCTGCCAACATTAACACTCAGTATCAGCAACCAGTGCTGTTTCATTCGCGAATAGCAATTGATTCAATTTCCACAACCTTCCATACTCACCCACTAATTCCAAACTTCTGTCTAATACTCTTTCCTTTACTTCCCTTACCTCTCCATCCATATACATATCAAACAACCATGGCAACATTACACAACCTTAATGTACCCTTACATTCACCTCAAATCAATCACTCATACCATTTCCGACTCTCATACATGCTCTACTATTGATGTAAAAACACTTCACCTCATTCAACAAACTTCCACTTAGATATTCCATAGTTACAACACACTCCACAATGCCTCTCTATCAACCCTGTCATATGTTTCCTCTAAAGCCATAAATGCCCCAAAAGTGCCCCTACCTTCCTCTAAGAACTTCTCACACACCTGTCTTACCACATACACCTGATCCACACATCCTCTTCCTCTCCTCAACTCACAATGTTCTCCCATCAATCTCTCAGTATCTTTCCTAATTCTCTCAATTAACACTTATATATACCTTACCAATCACACTCAACAAACCAGTTCCTCTAAAGCTATGACACTCATACTCATCTCCTTTCCTTTTATAAAGTGGATTTACACAAGCACTATTCATAGTAATCTAATTTCTGCCAATGAAAACTTAAATTGGTACAAAGTCTGTCTTTATACCTAAAGACCGATTTCTAACTTTAAAAAGTAAGCCTATCATATGTATAACATCATTTAGATGCAAAAACAATTCTCTTATAGAGCAGTACTTAAAATAGGAAGTCTTGCCTTTTACATTTGGCCTTTTCAAGAAATCCAGAATCACCATTCAAAATTCTGGCTGTTTTCTTCTTAAAGGTTTTTATGTTAACTATCACAGTACTTGTACACTTCTTGTTACTTCATTTTCAATATAATATTTGCACACAGTTATATACATATATTCAATGTGAATGTACACACTCAGATGAAGAGTTTGTATTTATCATTTTATTACCTGTTCCTAAGAAGGGTGACCGCTCTATTCCTTCAAACTACCGACCTATTGCCCTAACCTCCTCTATTGCTAATGATTCCAAAACTTTGCTCAATGCTCACTTCTTGAAACGCCTTGAATCTAACTCGCTTATCTCCGATCACCAGTGCGGCTTCCGCAAGGCAAGATCCACTGGTGATCTCCTATCCTATCTTACTCATGTATGGTCATCTTCTCTGAGGAACTATGGGGAATCCTTTGTTGTCGCCCTTGATATCTCTAAGGCTTTTGACAGAGTCTGGAACAAGGCTCTGTTGGCCAAACTTCCTGCCTATACCTTTACCCCTTCTTTCTGTTCTCTGATTTCCAGTTTTCTTGCTGACCGTTTTATATATGTAGTTGTTGATGGCGTGACATCTAGCCCTTTCTCTGTTACCAGTGGTGTTCCACAGGGCTCTGTTCTTTCACCTACTCTCTTCATTCTCTTCATTAATGATATTCTACAATCCCCATCTTCCTTTCTTCTTCATGCCTTTGCTGATGATTCTATACTTCACTTTTCCTCTGGCTTTTCTTCACTACCTTCATCTGCTACTCGTAATCAGTATCGTATCACTCTTTCTTCTACTCTCAACTCCGATTTGCAGAGGGTATCTGAGTGGGGCACTCAAAATTTAGTTAAATTCAATGCCTCCAAGACACAGTTTCTGGCTATCTCTTTATCTTCTTCTCCTCATAACACCTATTGTCTTCGAAACTAACGAAATTTACCCTCTTAATTCTATCAACATATTAGGAATCCATATAGCCTCTAACTTGTCTTGGAGGAATCACATAATCCAAATTTCTAAATCTTCATCCAAAAAATTGGGGTTTTGTTTCATTTTCGTCATTACTACTCCTCTTTACAGTTACTTAAAATTTATAAAGGTCTTATCTTTCCCTGCTTAGAATACTGCTCACACATCTGGGGTGCTTCTTCCTATACTTATCTCCTCGATAGGGTTGAATCTAAGGCAGTTAGACTCATTAATGATCCTTCTCTTACTTCTACTCTAGATTCTCTCTCTCTTCGCCGTAAGGTATCTTACCTTTCTCTTTTCTATCGCTACTACTTCCAAGTGTCGTTATCTTTATGTGCATATTTCTACTTGATTTCAAGTAAATAAGAGGTAAACAATATATCACGTTCTTATATTAGAAATATTGATATAAATACTTGATGTCAGTGTCACACTGGGGAGTATAAAATTCCTTTGCAAGCTTGAACAAGAATTAAGGCAAATCAACAGTTGCAAGAATTACTGAAAAAAAATGATAATTCAAATACCTCAATAGTATTTGGTACTTTACATCAACCTTTATCCCCAAGGAGCTGAGAGGAGTAATTGAGGTGTGTATGGATCTTGGTGAATGTGCATTTCTTGGCTCGGCCACCCCCCTTACAAGGGGGAATGAGGTTTGTGTATATGTATATACTTTACATCAAGCCATATACAGTATATGAAAGAGATATAGGACTAGGATTGAGAAGTCTTATGAAAAAAAAAAAAAAATTCATTGAGGAGCTATGTGGCCTCTCAATTTGTCCTATGCAATATCCTTCAGTACTATATATTTACTTTGTGATAATATACACGGTACAAAACGGTATATTAAAACTAAAACACATCCAAAAAACACTGCAGTTCTCCTCTACCTTACCGAGGTTAGATGGTTCTTGGGAAGGGGAACCAGTTTGCGTTGATGTCGTTGCAACATCTTTTCCAGTATTTTCAGATGCCGTAGAATAAGAATACTTCTGAAATCCTATTAAATGATGGCCACGTGAGACTCTCGAATGCCTCAAGAGACCGCTGCTCACTTTCAAGCAAGACAAAAACGACATTTTTCACTTCCACATAACCACAAATACAACAAGTTCGCTAATTCTGCGACTGCCAATCTCGTATCAAAACATCGTCTGCAGTAAATATAGAAATGACGAATTCTTCATCGTTCCAAAACTAGAACTCAAGAGTAAACTTTAATTACTTTTTATTCTTATAAAGCATTTACGTAGGAAAAAATAAGCATAATAGCAATATCACTACTGAGAATGAGTTACCAGAGGATTAATTAATAGATTAATATTATCATGTACCTACCAAAATTATGATAAAGAATAAGGTATCTGGTATCTGGATGGAAGATACTAATAGTAAAAGAATGTAAATATATAGATAAGGACTTTGAAGGTAATAAATGACATGGGTAATACATACATACATACATACATACATACATACATACATACATATATAAAATAAAGGAAATGTTTCCAGTGCATTAAATAACACCATAAGTTGTTAGATTGGGTAATATCAAGTTTGCATAGGTTAGGCATTAACTTAACCAATTCTATCCTAAATAACCAAACCTAAAGTAAAATAGTACTTTACGAGGTAAGTTAATGTAGTAGGAGTCGTTATTTTCATACACTTATATATATATATATATATATATATATATATATATATATATATATATATATATATATATATATATATATATATATATATATATATACATATATATATATATATATATATATATATATATATATATATATATATATATATATATATATATATATATATATATATATATATATATATATATATATATATATATATATATATATATATATATATATATATATATATATATATATATATATATATATATATATATATATATATATATATATATATATATATATATATATATATATATATATATATATATATTGCCTTGCGTCACTTTAATAAGCCCTGACGCAATATGTCACTTAATGATAAGTCAATATTTGACGTCAGAGAAAGTTATGAATCCACAAGTTGGTATGAAGACTTAAAGCATTAATATCTTATATTTACAGATTTACTAAGATGAATGAAACAAGATCTGTGATATATACACACATACACTTTAATCATAAAGAGATAGATTGGATAAATCTTGACCCACACAGTGGTGAGGACTCATTCGGGGCAAGATTCCTAGATTGCGTCAAAGGGAATTTCCTACACCAACATGTAATGGAACCAACAAGGGCCAGGGTTGGGGATGAGCCATCACTACTTGATCTAGTGTTCACAGATAATGTGTTGGATATTGAAAAAATTGAGTATGAACCACCAATTGGAAAGAGTGACCACTGTGTGTTGGTGATGGAGTATATCATTGAAGATATTCTTCCTGAGAGTAGAGGCACTGAGGACATGAGGAGGAACTATCCGAAAGGAGATTACATCAAAATGAATGAGCTTTTTGCAGTTATTGACTGGAGAACCTTATTTTACAACAAATCTGTACAAGAAATGTATGACATCTTTTATGAGAAATATGGGAAGATAGTAGATTGCTGCATACCTGTCACCAAAGTAGGTGTAATTCATGCCAGAGAGAAATGGTCCGATAATAGGTGTAAAAGAGCTAAGGAGTGGAGAGACAAATGCTGGAAAAGGTATAGGAGGAGAAAAAACATAATTGCCTGGCAAACCTACAAAAGAGCAAGAAATGACTACCTAAGTAAAAGGAGAGAGGCAGAGAGAGACTGTGAGAGGGACATCACCAGGAAATCTAAAGAAAATCCCAAGCTTTTCCACAGCTTTATCAGAGGAAAACTGAAGGTAAAAGAACAGGTTTTAAGGCTAAAGAGAGCGGATGGAAGCATCACTGAGACGGATGAAGAGATCTGCAAAGAATTGAACAAGGAGTTTCAGTCAGTATTTACAGTAGAAAATATCCCACCCCCTCAGATTGCAGTGATAGAAGCTCAAGGGCCGGTATTAGAGAACATCAACCTTACGGCCACAGAGGTATGCAAAGCGCTGATGGATTTAGATGTTCATAAAGCTACAGGTCCTGATGACATATCCCCTCATGTGCTTAAAAAATGCGCAAACTCAATATCAGTGGCACTAAGTATCATATTTAAAAAGTCTCTGGAGTCGGGGGAGATTCCAAGATGCTGGAAACAAGCAAATGTGATACCTATCTTAAAAAAGGGAAGGAGGGATACGGCTCTGAACTATAGACCAGTTTCCTTGACCAGCATAGTTTGCAAAGTTATGGAGAAACTACTAAGGAAACATATCTCTCTTCACTTGGAATCCTTCAACTTTTTGTCAGTGAGGCAACATGGCTTCAGAGAAGGTAGATCAACAGTAACAAATTTATTAGAATTTTATGATGAGGTAAGCCGAATCTTACAGGAAAGAGAGGGCTGGGCAGATTGCATATTCCTAGACTTCCAGAAAGCGTTTGACACTGTTCCACATGGGAGACTTATTAGGAAGCTGCAATCAATGGCTAGAATAGGTGGAGATGTGTTAGAATAGATAAAAACTTACTTAGAAGGAAGGGAACAGAGGGTTAGAGTAAGACACTCAGTGTCTGAATGGAGAAGAGTTAGTAGTGGAGTTCCACAGGGTTCAGTTTTAGGGCCACTTTTGTTCCTTGTATATGTAAATGACCTACCAGAGTCTGTAAATTCATTCATGAATATGTTTGCAGATGATGCAAAGATTGTGAAGAAAGTAAATAACGAGAACAATGGTAGAGAACTTCAGGAGGATCTAAATAATCTGCATGAGTGGTCAGAAATGTGGCTAATGAAATTCAATACTTCAAAATGTAAGGTGATGAGAATGGGTACAAGTGCAAGAAGGCCCAAGCTTGACTACTCGGTGGCTGGAGTACAACTTCAAGAGACAGAATATGAGAGAGATCTAGGAGTAAACATACTGGCAGATTTGTCTCCAGAAATACATATAAATGGCATAGTAAGGGCAGCATATGCATTCTTATCAAATGTAAGGGTAGCCTTCAGGTACATGGACAAGGAAATGTTCAGAAATATTTATGTAACCTATGTGAGGCCAAAACTCGAATATGCAGCCCCCTTTTGGAATCCGCACTTCAAAAAGCACATAGCTAAGCTTGAAAAAGTTCAAAGACATGCAACGAAACTGGTGCCAGAAATACGCAATCTCAGTTATGATGAGAGACTGAGGGAATTAGACTTACCATCACTCCAAGCTAGAAGAGTGAGGGGGGATATGGTGACAGTCTTTAAATTCCTTCATGGTTATGATAGCGTGGATAGGGATCGATATTTTGATATGGCTGGCTCTAGAACTAGAGGTCATAGTTTGAAGCTTCGTAAGAAAACTTCTTTGCAGGATGTAAGGAAATACTTTTTCAGTGTAAGAGTAGTTGATAATTGGAATTGGCTAAGCGAGGAGGTAGTTAATGCTATCTCAATCCATAGTTTTAAGGACAGGTATGATAAGTATCACTAAGTATAAAATGGAACCGATGAGGAGACGGGAAGAAACGAGCTTTGGGCTCTTTCCCGTAAACACAATTAGGTAATCACAATTAGGTAATCACACCTCAGTCACTCCTCTCAGCTCCTTGGGGATAAAGTTTGATGTAAAGTGCCAAATACTATTGAGGAATTATTTGAATTATAATTTTTTTTCATTAATTCTTGCAAATGTTGATTTTCCTTAAGTTCTTGTTCAAGCTTGCAATGGAATTTTATACTCACCAGTGCGACACTGACATCAAATATTTTATCATTAAGAAAGTATCTATATCAATATTTCTAATATAAGAATGTGATATATTGTTTGCCTCTTATTTACTTGAAATCAAGTAGAAATCTGCACATAAAGATAACGACACTTGCATTTCTTGGCTCGGCCACCCCCCTTACAAGGGGGAATGAGGCTTGTGTATATGTATATTCTTTACATCAAGCCACATACAGTATATGAAAGAGATATAGGACTAGGATTGAGAAGTCTTATGAAAAAAAAAAAACTGACGTCATTTCACCGAGGAGCTATGTGACTTCTCAATTTGTCCTTGTACAAACGTACAAATTGTAAATAATATTTTTTATCAAAATATGTAATTATTGTAAATAGGTAATCATTTAGTAATTGTTAAGTTCTTTTAAAGTTGTATTTAATATGTCAATAGTTACTCTTGGGTTGTTTGTAACTCCTCCCACTGAAATAGCTGTACATATAAATAACCCTGAATTTGATCATTAAATCAGTTCAATATTCTGCTTGTATTGGTGAACATCCTCTTTTATATATTAAGTAAGATAATAAAATAACTCTTGCTTTCTGTTTGAAGTAGCGAAGTAACTACAGTCGTTACATTGGTGACCCTGGAGTATTTCAATCTCTCACCCACGCCATGACAAACATCAAACCTTCTACAGTGGCAACAGACCTTATTGCTAACTTCAGACTCCCGACGGTCTCCACCATCGACGCCCACTTCTGGTTCTGAAGTGCTGAGATACAATTTCGTTTAAAGAGGATCACAAATTCTGGCACACAAGCTGATCATGTTTTATCATCCATTCCTGACACACTCTTTTCCCAGATATCAGACTGGTTGGAATCCCAGGGTGACAACGCCATCGCATGCCAGGACTTGAAAACCTTCCTCTTGAAAAAATTCCCTCCATCTCCAGAGAAAAGAGTTAAAATGATATTTGACCTTTCAAAACAGGCAATAGGTGATCAGTGCCCTTCTGACGCACTTGCTGAGATGAGCGCTATTGCCCGTCTTCCTTCCGACAGTTCGGATAACAGTCAGACAATAGATGTACTCCTCGCCCTTTGGTTACAGCATCTTCCTGAGTCTGTCAGTGCTGCAATCACGCATTTTTCAACTTTCGATGATGCAGCTCTGGCAGCCCGTGCAGAAAGTCTTCTCGATGCACACAATGCAGCTAGTCATCCACCAAGATATACCAGCACACCTCCAAACATTACCAATATCAGTCACATGTACTCCAGCCCTCCAGACAAAGCCGTTGCTGCTGCCACATCTTCATCTGGATCATTATTCTACAACAATGCCCTCACACAACCTCGAGCTAAAGAAATTACCTCATATTCTCACAAAAGACTGGATGTCACGTCCAAACTCTGTTACTATCACGCCCGCTTTGGTCATGCCGCCAAAAACTGCAAAAAAACCATGTATATGGGCAAAAAACTTGCTTTAAGGTCGTCGCTGCCTGCGGTGTCCTCTGTTTCAATTAATGTTTTCTTCCTAGTTGATTCCATTACAGGTATCAAATTCTTGGTTGACACAGGTGCCTGCAGGTCTCTCATCCCAAAGTCCATGGTCCACAGTGGTTGTAGTTCAGGTACTGACAACAAATTGGTAGCTGCCAACGGGTCTCACATCACTACTTATGGATACAAAGTACTCCAGCAATCCTTAGCCAACAGAACTTTCACGTGGAAATTTATTACTGCAGATGTTTCTCTACCTCTCATAGGAGCTGATTTTCTTGCACATTTCCATCTCCTCGTCGATGTCGCCAATCGCCGCCTCGTGGACACCAACACCTTATCCTCAATTGCCATTGTTACCGCACCTGCTGACCTCGCTCTTCACATATCTAACGCCCAAGATAATTACTCCTTCCTGCAGTCTACATATCCTGAAGTCTTCAAACCAGAACTTTGCCTATCTTCCGGCACACCTGCAAGTCATTGTATTTTCCATTTCATACAAACTTCAGGTCCTCCAGTATTCTCAAAGTTTTGTCAGCTGTCTCCAGAAAAACTCACCACAACAAAAAAGGTCTTCAAGGAAATGGAAGAAATGGGTCTATGTCAAAAGGCATCCAGCCCATGGGCATCCCCATTGCACATAGTAGTAAAAAAGGACGGCAAACTACGACCCTGCAGCGACTACAGGTGATTGAATATGATGACAGAACCTGATCATTACCCTCTCCTTAATATTGCTGATGTCACGACATACCTACATGGGGCCAAGATATTTTTCAAACTGGACTTGCTCAAAGGTTACTATCAAGTCCCTATGAATCCTGAAGACATTCCCAAGACAGCCATAATCACTCCCTTTGGAACATATACATTCAACTACTCTTGCTTCGGCCTCAGAAACGCCGGAGCCACTTTCCAACGCATGATGGATGGGATTTTGGGTGACCTACCCTTCTGTGTTGCTTATGTGGATGACATCCTAGTTTTCTCTCCTATTCATAACACCCACACCAAACACCTCCACCAAGTTCTTGAACGTCTTCGCTCTGCTGGTCTCATCGTCAGGCACGACAAGTGTGTATTTGGAGTCAAAGAAGTAGAGTTCCTGGGACACTGTATCTTCTCCAAGGGTGTCCTTCCCCTCCAAGAAACAGTAACCGCAATCCAGACATTCCCTAAGCCTACTACTATCAAGGCCTTGCAAGAATTTGTAGGAATGGTCAACTATTACCATCATTTTCTACCAAACATTGCTTCAATAATGACTTCACTATATACAGCACTGGCTGGGATACCAAAATCACTATCCTGGGGCCCTGCCCAAGGAGATGCCTTTAATGCTGCCAAAAAAGCTCTTACTGCTGCAGCCTATCTTAACTTTCCAACACCTGGTCTACCTCTCATCTTGTCTATTGATGGCAGCGATACTGCAGTGGGAGTTGTCCTCGAACAGATTAATCATGGAGTTTGTCAACCACTCGCCTTCTTCAGTAGAAAGCTTACTCCTGCTGAAACCCATTACTCCACCTTCGACAGGGAGCTTCTTGCTATTTATTCCGCTGTCCGCCACTTCAAGCATTTTCTCGAAGGTGTCTCATTTACTATCCAATCGTACCACCTTCCACTTGTCCACGCTTTTACCAAGCGAACAGATCCATGTTCTGCAAGACAACAAAGACACCTCTCTACTATATCTGAGTTTAACTGTACTTTTCAACATGTCTTGGGAAAAAAGAATCCTGTCGCTGATGCACTTTCAAGAAACACTATTTCACCCATATACCTTGGCCTCGACTACAGACGCTTCGCAGAACTACAGAAACAAGATCCTGAAACGCAATCTTGTCGTACATCACTCACATCTCTTCAATGGAAAGATTTACCAATAGACGAACAAGGGACCACCATCGTGTGTGACGTGAGTTCAGGATGACCTCGCCCCTGGATTCCTCATCCTCTTCGACGACACGTATTCCAACTTATTCATGGACTTTCTCATCCATCTGGCCGATCAACTGCTATGCTCTTCAAGAAATAATTCATATGGCATGGCATAACAAAAGGCGCTAAATCTTGATCCCGCTCCTGCTTGTCATGTCAAACTTCTAAAATCCACCGACATACTGAATCTGGAATTGGTACTTTTCCTCAGCCACAAAGACGTTTTTCCCATGTCCATGTTGACATTGAGGGACCTCTTTCTCCATCAGAAAACAACAAATACATATTCACAATAGAGGACCGCTCTATCCAATGGCAAGAGGCAGTGCCCATGAAAGAGGCCACTGCCTCCTCCTGTGCTTCTGCCTTACTATCTGCCTGGATCTCAAGATTTGGCATTCCCGAATATATTGCATCAGATAGGGGTTCCACATTAACATCCCAACTTTGGAACTCTCTCAGTCAGCTCCTTGGCTCCACAAATCCTCACACAACGTCCTACAATCCAGAAGCCAATGGCATGGTTGAACGCATGCACAGAACATACAGGAAGCCCTCATCACCTGCTCCGCAATCAATTCTTGGTCACATCAACTACCTTGGGTACTCCTTGGACTCCGAACTACTCCCAAAGAAGGTCTTAGCGTATCCTCACCCGAGATGGTATATGGAGACCCCTCGGTGGTACCTGCGGAGTTTTTCCCAAACAACAATCACCAAGATCTCGATTGTCTCCGCCAGATAGTTGGAAAATGTACACCTGTAAAACAAACATACCAGAATATATATATATATATATATATATATATATATATATATATATATATATATATATATATATATATATATATATATAGTATATATATATATATATATATATATATATATATATATATATATATATATATATATATATATATATATATATATATATATATATATATATATATATATATATATATATATATATATAACCAGATAAGCACATTACATATGTGAAAACATGAATCATTTTTTACCCTGACCGGGACTCGAACCTAGGATTTATGATTACTAAGTCAAGGCGCTACCACTACACCACAGAAGGTTAAAAGGAATCCAAACCTTATAGCTTATATCTGCTATACTTAGGAATGAACGCATTCTAACTGAATGCCACAATATTCATATTACAGATTCCCCAACCTCACTCGTGGCTTCATTTTAGCATTTAATTCAATCCCCAATCTCATTCGGGCCATTAAATAACCAAATAACCACATTACATATGTGAAAACATGAATCATTTTTTACCCCGACTGGGACTCGAACCTAGGATTTATGATTACTAAGTCAAGGCGCTACCACTACACCACAGAAGGTTAAAAGGAATCCAACCTTATAGCTTATATCTGCTATACTTAGGAATGAACGCATTCTAACTGAATGCCACAATATTCATATTACAGATTCCCCAACCTCACTCGTGGCTTCATTTTAGCATTTAATTCAGTTCCCAATCTCATTCGGGCCATTAAATAACCAGATAAGCACATTACATATGTGAAAACATGAATAATTTTTTACCCCGACCGGGACTCGAACCTAGGATTTATGATT
>JAXCGZ010011382.1:167500-175368 GCA_037179515.1 Halocaridina rubra | reverse complement strand
TATATAATTGTAAGCCTTAAGAAAAAAAATTAAAGAATAATAAAACTGATTCCCTATTTTTTTTTTTTTTTGCACAAAATGGTATGTTAATAGGATGATGTCTTGACTCTTACTCTATTATCTATTTAAGGACTACTTGAACTTAACTTTTAACTGCATGAACTAATATGGCAGGTATTCACTGCTTAGTCACAAGTCTGTGCTCTTAGACAGAGTATAATTATGATTTCTTTAAGACATAATAACAGTGTGATAAGATCCTAGCTCAGTACACATACAATAATCGCTTTAATCTTATCTTCATTTAGGCTACGGCCACACCATACGGGACGAGCGGGGAGGTAGAGTGGAGCGATGAGCGGCGAGATCAGCGTCATCGCGATGCATGTCCAAACAGGAAGCGTCAGCGTCTCCAATAATTTGTTCAGTCAACATAATGAAAATGATGAAAATAGCTAGGGATGGCGCTAGGTAGTGCGCGTCATTTTGGATATACTGTATCGCATAGCGTCAAGCGAGGAGAGTAAGCGGAGCGACATACCGCCCCGCTCATCCAGTGTAGCCACCCACATATAATTTCATGAATTTCATCATGTCGCGTCATCTTCCCCACTCAAGCCTCCCTGCTCGTCGCGTCTGGTGTGACCGTTGCCTAAAAGAGGAAGGTTCTCCAACCCATTCTGAACACAAAATGTTACTGCGAAAGAGCCCATCCACAAATCATATTTCTTTAAAAGTTCCGCTACTGCAAATTTTGCAACAGTTTCTGGTGCATGTGTGCTTTGACTCGACCAACCCATTTACGAGGGAGATTGCAACCGTTATAATTTATTTATATAGATTCTTCACCCACGGATGGGTGGAACGGGTCATGGAGGACCCATAGGGTGGTCGCCAGCCGGCACAGGCCCCAACCCTCCACTGTGGTGGCCAGCCCCACAGTAACCTCCCCAGTAAACAACTTACACTCTCTTGCCTGGACGGGGAGCGATCCATCGACCTCGTGAATGCGAGGCCAGCACGTTACCACTGTACTAGTCAGGAGGCTAATCGTTGTATATGTATGTGTGCTATGCCTCGTTTATTATTAGAGGCATAAAGGAAATGAATCAGTGGGTTGCATAAATGTATTGTAATGTTCATCTCCTGAGATTATAGTATCAGCCAATGTTTAGTTTCATTTCCTTGTTTCATTCTATTCCAATGCTGTTGATTGGGTCAATCATATACATTTTTTCCTTACGACCACGACATCTGTGCAAGCTTAGACAGTCTAATCTGCGGTTCAGGGTCTGTTTCATAGTTGATATGAGTCTAATAACAATAATAATAATAATAATAATAATAATAATAATAATAATAATAATAATAATAATAATAATAATAATAATAATAATAATAATAATAATAATAATAATAATAATAATGATAATAATAATAATAATAACAATAATAATAATAATAATAATAATAATAATAATAATAATAATAATAATAATAATAATAGTAATAATAATAATAATAATAATAATAATAATAATAATAATAATAATAATAATAATAATAACAATAATAATAATAATAACAATAACAGTAATGATTATTGTTCTTATTATTATTATTATTATTATTATTATTATTATTATTATTATTATTATTATTATTATTATTATTATTATTATTATTATTATTATTATTATTATTATTATTATTATTATTATTATTATTATTATTATTATTATTATTATTATTATTATTATTATTATTATTATTATTATTATTATTATTGTTATTAATATTATTATTATTATTATTATTTTTATTATTATTATTATTATTATTATTATTATTATTATTATTATTATTATTATTATTATTATTATTATTATTATTATTATTATTGCTATATAGTAGTAGTAGTAGTAGTAGTAGTAGTAGTATCATCATCTTGCGAAACTTTTTCTTTAGATTGGCTTCATTACTTGATACTGATTATTTAACCTTTGAATGGGCCATGACCTGACTCGTTAGTTGAATATTTCAGGAAAGCAATTAATTCATGAAGGTTTCAGTGCCAATTATGACAGGAAATGGCACTAGAAAGTACGAAGGCTTAACTTGAACTGACCTTATCCATTTAAGCGGTTGTGCTGGGAGTAGCGTCAAATTCTGGTGATGACTTCATTATCTGCTAACAAATTCAGCACTTGTATGACTGTTTACTTGCTTTGGGCTGACCTTATCTAAGGCAGTGGTTAGATCATTTTATTAACGGTTAAGATTTAGCATTAGCCTAGAAAGGGCTAGCTTAAGATGGCTTTATTCATGGTAGCATTTATTTCGTGATGGTTGCATTGTCTGTTAAAATACTCTTATATTTGCCAAGAAAGCTTAAGCTGCTTTAATAGACCATTTAAATGCATTCATTTACTTTTGCCCATTATCAATATATATATATATATATATATATATATATATTATATATATATATATATATATATATATATATATATATATATATATTGCAATCAGATTACTATCAAAAGTAATTAAACAAGACCTGGATGGTAAAAAAGAGAATGGCTTAATATGTAAGTGGTGACTAGAGAGAGCAATGATTTTCATTATTATTTACACATTGTCTTCTTTGTTCTCTTGGCTATTGTAAGCATGATTCTATTAGAATATTCCCATTATTTATGTTTCCTTAACTGGGGTCATAAAATTGCCTATCTTCATATTTCACTCCACAAGTTATTATATGGAAACAAGTCTAGATTGGGATTGATATACAACTGGTCACTAAATGCCATAATGAGAGAGAAGACAAACTCCAACAGATCTTTCCTTTGATATTTTTCCAAGAGTTTCTGTCAAGGGGGATAGCATCTTATAGGGAAAAAAAGATAGGAAGAAATGAGTTCCGGTTTTACGTCACGGACTCCCTTATCAACCAAGGGCTAGGACGGTTGCCTTCTTGCGAAGGACTTGTTTTGGCAGATGTAATCCTTACGCTGAGTGCATGAATAGGGCTAAAAAGCCCCCGTCTTGTCCGGCTTATTCATTTCAATCAATGTTGAGATCTAAAGAGGACTGTCTCATTCCAATAGGAACCAGGCCAAGCCCCTCCCCCCCACAGCTGGATTCACAGATTTTAATTTAAGATTAATATGTTGCCATAAATGCTTGGATTCTGTAGATTTTCAGTGTTTAGTGGTCATATTTTCTTAATTGCATTCTGGATATGATAGTTATAAGAGGAATTAAATGAAAGAATAGGCAGGTCGAGGGTTCGCGTCCCGTCACGGACTGAGGTTAGTAAGGGCATACACTCAGGGTAGCGATTACATCTGCCAAAATAAGTCCTTTGCAAGAAGGCAACCGTCCTAGCCCTTAGTAGAAAAGGGAGTTCGTGGCGTAAAACTGAATCCATCCATCCATCCATCCATGTTGCCATAAATTCTTGGATTCTGTAGATCTTCAGTGTTAAGTGGTCTTATTTTCTTAATTGCACTCTTGATATGATAGTTATAAGAGGAATTAAATTACAGAATAGAGACAAATGCTTACTACTCGACCTCAGGTACTCAAAATACAGTAGTGAATCTGTACATTAGAAATTGAACTGGTTGCTGAACTAAAAAAAAAAAAAAAAGATCTTCGATTAGCTTGACCACTTCCACGCCTTTTTCATGTTATCAGAAGAGAGACTCGATCTTTTTTCTTACCCTCTCTCTTTTTCTCTCTCTTTGTCTCATTCTTTCCTTTCCTCTTCATTCTCTCTTTGAACTCGTATTATGCCGTCATTCTGAATAACATTTTGTGTTTACGTCTTTCCCTTTTCCCCCTTTTTTCCCTTTTTTTCCCCATTCTTCTTATTTTATGCAATTCAGAAAAGGAATGAGAGACAACTATGAGGATAAATTTTCTAGAAAAACACAATGTAAATGTAGTCACTAGTCTCCTTAATAGGGGTCAATTTTTTAGAACTCTTTTACATATACATATACACGCCCCCATCCCCCCTTGTGAGGGATGTGGCCGAGCCAAGAAACACGCTTTCACCACGATCCACACATACCTCAACTATTCCTCTTAGCTCCTTCAAACATAAATACTTCACCACGATCCACAAATACCTCAACTACTCCTCTTAGCTCCTTCAAACATAAATACTTTCCCCACGATCCACAAATACCTCAACTACTCCTCTTAGCTCCTTCAAACATAAATACTTTCCCCACGATCCACAAATACCACAACTACTCCTCTTAGCTCCTTCAAACATAAATACTTTCCCCACGATTCACAAATACCTCAACTATTCCTCTTAGCTCCTTCAAGCATAAGTACTTTCGCCACTATCCACAAATACCTCAACTACTTCTCTTAGCTCCTTCAAATATAAATATTGTATTTGCTCGAATTATACAACTGGCTCTCCTCAATGAAGCTAGCCCTCTCTATTGGTGTGGACTTGGGACCAGGATCACATTGAGCTGGCTTGTTCCCCTCAGTGGTTAGGTTCAAGATATACTGTCTCTCTTGTATCATCTTTACCACCCTTCAGTAGCTCAGTGGACACAGCCAACCCTGGAGGTCCCGAATTAACTTCCTACAATAAAATTTCTCTTCGCCTGAGCGGTCAGGAATGAAAGGAGGAGGGTGCAACCCCTTTTAACTCAGTGACCTCAATGAGTACAGTATAATATATGTGAGATCAGTGCTGGAAAATCATTATTTGATATTTTGCATTACTATAAAAATTTATTTACTCGGACAATCAATAAAAAATCACTAACAAATATAATACCGTGCATTGCATGATAACAGTAATTTAAGGAACTCTCTCTCTCTCTCTCTCTCTCTCTCTCTCTCTCTCTCTCTCTCTCTCTCTCTCTCTCTCTCTCTCTCTCTCTCTCTCTCTCTCTTTCTCTCTATTTATCTATCTATCTATCTATCTATCTATATATCTATCTATTTATCTATCTATCTATCTATCTATCTATCTATCTATCTATATATATATATATATATATATATATATAATATATATATATATATATATATGTATATATATATATATATATATATATATATATATATATATATATATATATATATATATATATATATATATATGTGTGTATATATCTATAAATATATATATATATATATATATATATATATATATATATATATATATATATATATATATATATATATATATATATATACTTTCTCTTACATATACACATAAACCGCACACTGTAATTGGTTAATGTTTCATGCCAAATAGTAGAATAAAAACAGACAATGATATATATGTCCTTTTTATTTCGTTGGTCTTATTAATTATTGTCGCATTATTTGTCCTCTTCCTTTGTGCCTGGAAGATATGAAAAACGACTGGAAATTTTTCAGACGATTTCTGGAACCCACTTAAAACTTGAACAGTTACAATGCCTCGTCCCTTCTCCATTCTCCCGGCCTCCTCCTATCATCCCGTCTCCCGCCTCTCCATTCTCCCGGCATCCTCCTATCACCCCGTCCCCACCCTTTCCATTCTCCCGGCAACCTCCTATCACCCCATCTCCCTACCTCGCCCACCCCCTCCGCCCTATCTCCCTCTCTAGCTGAGGAGAAGGATGAGGTTTCTATTACACTCAGACAATACCAATATCAAATACTCGAGCAGTGAGTGAGAGAATCCACAAACCTCTCTTCTTGTTCCACCAATAACAATCCAGCCAAGAGGAATCAATAATGGGTTCCTACCATTCCTCCACCCATGCCCTCCCCCTCAACCGTTCCTTACCTCCCCTCAAAGACAGAGTGGCCCGCGATATGGGGAATGCCATCGCGACATACGGAGGGATGGAAAGGGGAGGCGAGTAAAGACGAGGGGAAAATAAGAGGAAAAAGGGAAAAAAAGAGGAAGAAAAGGCAATAATGGACTGAACTGAGACGCAATATTAAGAGGATATTGAGGTCTACTTAATTGGGAGTGGAAATTTCAATTTTTCAATGGATAAACCATAAGCAATAAACCAACTCAGTATCATCCCTTTTATCCTTATAAATATTAGCTGGACAAATTATCTATCTATATACATGAGCCATAATCCCCCTTATAAGGGGGGTGGCTGAGTCAAAGTAAAATACCTTGACTCATTGTGGGAAGAAAATACAGAGGAGAGGATTCCCAGTCCCCTCGCTCTGTCCCATTTAGTCGACTTTTACGACACGCAGGGGAACACGGAGGAAGTATTCTTACCTCCCTCCCTCAGAAAAAGTTTATTATCTTAACGCATTTCAACTGAAATTGGCAATTCCTCTAAGGCTTTTAATCTCTGGTCAGAAAAGATATATATATATATATATATATATATATATATATATATATATATATATATATGTATATATATATATATATATATGTCAAGGACTCAGGTATTTTAAAAGCGCAAATGACCACAAATACTCGTATTATGTTTCTATAAATGGCAATTCATGTGACTTCTAACTGCACTTGATAAACGAAGAGCATTGCTTTGCCAGATTTGCATTGGTATATATATTACCTGTATTTTGCATTGCAGGGTTTGAAACGTGTTTCGAAACGTGTTTATTATAGTCGTATGGCATGCAAGTGGTGCAAGGGAGAGAATTAAGCTTTCATACTAGTTTGATCTTTCCTATTCCATTTGGAGATCATTTTTGTTTGTTTTCTTTAATGTCATTCCATATCACATATATTATTAGCAAGGGCATGCACTCAGGGTAAGGATCACAGCTGCCAAAACAAGTCCTTCGCAAGAAGGCAACCGTCCTAGCCCTTGGTAAAAAAGGGAGTCCGTGACTTAAAACTGGAACAACAATAACGACATATTATCAGGTTTATTAATGAATGTTAAATAGTGAATATCTGATAATCTTGGAATAACTTGAAAAAGAATAATGCATTACTTCTTATTATTATTTATCTATTTACATTTCTCTTATTTCGTAATATTTGTCTATTATACATGTATATTACACGTATATTCTGTATAGAGAACAAGAGACAAATTCCTAATGGGGATTAATCTTCTCAGTTTTAACCCATTTTTATATAGGGTCGCTGTTGTGAATGAGTCGTCTCCATCTATATCTGTTCTGTACTTCATTTTCACCAATATCCTTCATTAATAGTGACATAAATTGGCAATGATTATATCCAAGCATCCAGCCTTTATTCCCCTGCTCCGACCTATCAGTGTCCACCTCAAAATAGGTATTAATAACGAAATAAAACAACAATAAATGTATGTTTATTTTAGTTTTAAAGTTCTTAGTATCTTTATTTTGCAAATATTCGCCTTCACATCTGACAAGTCACAACACTTGCCAACTCTGTTTCTCTTTACTTTTAAGCCTCCTGGCTAGTACAGTGGTAACGCTCTGGCCTTGCATTCGCAAGGTCGACGGATCGCGCCTCATCCAGGCAATAGAGTTTAAGCTGTTTACTGGGGAGTTTACTGCTGTGGCTGGGAACCACAGTGAGAGGTTGGGGCCTGTGCCGGCTGGCAACCACCCTATGGGTCCTCCATGACCCGTTCCACCTATCCGTGGGTAGAAAATCTAAAACCATCTTTACTTTTTGTTTTCTTCGTGCCCAGGTCCGATGAGGGCAGATTTAATTTCTTTTTTTTTTTTTTGCCCGTCCCAGTGTCACAATCATAAAAAAAAAAAAAGATACAGACATGATTGCAATTATGCCGTAATACTCAGCAGTGCTTTGACTTCCAAAGAGCTATGGAAAACCTTAAGAACTGCTTAAGACTGGGTAAGAGATTAGTAAATATATATCTTTCTTCTTCTTCTCT
>JAXCGZ010011382.1:147500-162500 GCA_037179515.1 Halocaridina rubra | reverse complement strand
AAAATGAATTGCAAATTCTATTAATATTTAATTTATACATGACCAAATATAGATTGTAATGTTTAACAACTGCAATATCACTGGGAGTGCCCATATGCACATGCCCCCATGTACAGTTAGTTGAATAAAAGAAAAAATAACAGTAGTGTAATATATCAGCCACAACCATAGCAACAACTTCTGAGTCTCTCTCTCTCTCTCTCTCTCTCTCTCTCTCTCTCTCTCTCTCTCTCTCTCTCTCTCTCTCTCTCTCTCTCTCTCTCATTACATTGGTTGACCGCACTTAAAGGAGGCAACCTATTATGGTTAAGCATAAGTTTTGACTTGAATAAACAAAAACGCAATATTTTTTTAAATTCCTGTATCAAAGCTTACTTTAGTTATATTTTGAATTTTCGGATTTTCAGTTACATAAAACTGGTGCACTTCATAAAGGGCATACACTCAGAGTAACGATTACATCTGCGAAAACAAGTCCCTCTCTCTCTCTCTCTCTCTCTCTCTCTCTCTCTCTCTCTCTCTCTCTCTCTCTCTCTCTCTCTCTCTCTCTCTCTCTCTCTCTCTCTCTCATATGCCTTTTATATACATAAGCCACTTTTCCCCTTATAAGGTGAGTGGCTGAGTAAAGGAATAATGCTCTGACACTCTGGGAAGAGAAAGTACAGAGAAGGGTTCTTTCATTCCCTTCGCTCCGCCCCACTTAGTCTACTCTTACGACACGCAGGGGAACATGGAAGAAGTATTCTAACCCTCTCCCTCAGGAGCTCATATGTATGTATATGTGTGTACATGTGTACATGTATGTGTATATGTATATGTATATATGTATGTATTTATATGTATATATGTATGTATATGTGTATGTGTATATGTATATGTATGTGTATGTCTATATGTATCAATAATTACTACTTTTGATTCATAACTCTATCTATATGCAAAAGCTGTAGTAGTGATGATGGTAATAATAATAATAATAATAATAATAATAATAATAATAATAATAATAATAATAATAATAATAATAATAATAATAATAATAATAATAATAATAATAATAATAATAATGATAATAATAATAATAATGATAATAATAATAATAATGATGATAATAATAATCATGATGGTGGTAGCAATGGTTGTGATAATAGTGATAATGGATTAATTGACGTAATTCTCTCTCATGTGCATAATTTGAAGGGTAGAGAAGGGGAAGGGCTTTCAGTCTTTCTCTTTCTTTTCCTTCCAAATTTATCTTCCATTATATGGCCCTGTGTTTATGTGAATGTATGTATGTATGTTCAGGTTTATATGTGTACGTATATGCGATTAAGTACATGCACTTTCCTCTGCTGTGTTACCCTCAGATGACAATGATGTGTATGAGTATGCATGGATGTGTCTTTATCTGTGGTAAGGACGAATAACTCCTTTTGCTGAAATGAATACCACAAACTCTCTCTCTCTCTCTCTCTCTCTCTCTCTCCCTCTCTCTCTCTCTCTCTCTCTCTCTCTCTCTCTCTCTCTCTCTCTCTCTCTCTCTCTCTCTCTCTCTCTCTCTCAAATGAATACCACAAACTCTCTCTCTCTCTCTCTCTCTCTCTCTCTCTCTCTCTCTCTCTCTCTCTCTCTCTCTCTCTCTCTCTCTCTCTCTCTCTCCTCTCTCTCTCTCTCTCTCTCTCTCCTTGATATGTATGGCTATGAAGCCCCAGTGGTGTTTCTATTGCTCATCTAATTAATGCATGCATATATATATATATATATATATATATATGTATGTATGTGTATGTGTATGTATGTATATATGTGTATGTATGTGTATATGTATGTATATATATATATATATATATATATATATATATATATATATATATATATATATATATATATATATATATATATATATATGTATATGTATATATATGTATATGTATGTGTATGTATATGTGTATGTGTATGTATATGTATATTTACCTACTTATTATTCTAACCTAAAAATTGTTATTCTATATCTGCTTCAAATTGTCTGCAGTAGTACCGTTGGAAAGTGAAATGTAACTTAAATGATAGCACTCAACAAGGGCTATTGAAAATATTGTCACAATGATTACTCTTCAAGTACTCTTCAATTATTACACTATATTTTATTATTAATTACTTGCTATGATATTTAAAATTAATTGCAAATTCTATTAGTATGTTATTTATATATAACCAAATATATTGTAAAGTTTATCAACTGCAATATGACTGGGAGTGCCCATGTGCACATGTCCCCATGTACAGTTATCTGAATAAATAAAAAAAAAGTCCTTCATAAGAAGGCAACCGTCCTAGCCCTTAGTAGAAAAGGGAGTTCGTGACGTAAAACCGAATCCATAGATTAAAGTTATAAATGAACAAAATTCCAATTATAAAGTTATCTCAATGGGTGCTGAACTCTGCTACTAAATAACAGAACCAAATCTTAAGGGTTTTACCCACAGAATAAAAGAAATATATTGATAGACAAATAAATTAATAAATACATAACTATATAAACAAACATGCCAACAACTAAAATACAATTTTATACACAATAAACGATTTGATTTCAGCCGACAATTATGCCTACTTGGGTAAGCCACCTTTCGTTCGATCAGTGAAGTTAAGGAACGTTGGACCTGATCAGTACGTGGATAGTGTGCACCTGGGACCTCTAGATGCTGTTGGCATATAAGGGGACCGCCGTTGAGTAGTGGTAAAGTGCTCTTTTCGGGAGATAAAGGATCCTTGTTAGATCCCGCGGTGGTGTATCAAAAAGGCATTCAACCTTAATTACCGATTTCAACCCATTTGTGTCCACCCCCCAAATGGGAACCCATTGTGACGTATAAAACGTAAAAAGGAATATTAGATTTGATTCAAGTGTAACAGAATTAATTCTGCCCGACATGCTTAATATTTTTTAGTTCACATTGAAATCTAGATGTTTTGAGCACTAGGGAAAATCACATCTAAAGTAACCCCATTATTAATTCAATCTAGTTCTTAAATTAGATGAAGCTGACAAATATTTTCGGTTCAGTAAATCACATCTCTGAAAAATATTTTCGGTTCAGTAAATCACATCTCTGATAAATATTTTCGGTTCAGTAAATCACATCTCTGACAAATATTTTCAGTTCGATAAATCACATCTCTGACGAATATTTTGGGCTCAGCAAATCACATCTCTGACAAATATTTTCGGTTCAGCAAATCACATCTCTGACAAATATTTTGGGTTCAGCAAATCACATCCCTGACAAATATTTTCGGTTCAGTAAATCACATCTCTGACAAATATTTTCCGTTCAGTAAATCACATCTAAAGTACCACCATTATTAATTCAAACTAGTTCATACATTAGATGGAACTAGGAAATATTTCTAGCTCAGTAAGTGGAAAAAAAACAGATTGTGATACTAACCTGCAAACACGTTCAATCTTACGATGCCAATCATCAAATGAGATGGCCTTTGAGGTGTATCAACCCAAGTTAAGGGGGGTTTACACGGTCAAACGGTGCGTCGAACGCGATTCGACTGACAAGTGATTGAAGTGATGTTCGAACGTGTGAACGGGCTATTTAGTTGTCGAACACGTTCGACTAAAGTGTTCGACACAAACGTGTTCGACAACCAAATACCCCGTTCACACGTTCGAACATCACTTCAAACACTCGTCTGTCGAACCGCGTTCGACGAACCGTTTGGCCGTGTAAACCGCCCTTTAGGCTCTGCTGGGGAGAAGTGACGTGGAATATCTTTCCCCTCTATAGTCGCTTCCAATTTAGGGGCCTGATAGAAGTATTGCCAAGAATCACACTCTGGTACAGCCTCTCTTGGCTTAATATACATCTTCATTTATCATTTCCAGACGTATTCCTTCTTGCTTATATAATCAAAAAATGCTCAGTAATGAGTTCTTTTTTTAACATTATGATGAGGCACCAACACACCCTCTGACACAATAAGAGTGTCGCTTGAACCATTGATACTTAGTTTTTGACAGTGTGTGGAACATTGGCAACACTGATACTGATTTCCTCTATTAGACGGTTCATCACGCTGGATAGATGCTGTTTATCTCCAGATGTCAGATCTTTTAGGATTTTTCTAATCGTTTCAAAATAAAACTACTTTAAAAATACCATCACAAACATCTCATATTAAGGCGCATGATCAAAAGGAACATTTCAGCAAATCACAATGGCGACATACACTGGCGTATACATAATTTCGTATGTTTAGAGGTTTGTGAATGGCTACCGATCGAACAATCAGGCGGGAGTAATTGGTGGTTGAAAAGGTCAGACAGCGTACAACAATAATAGCATCTTTTACTGTCTACGATATTTTGAAGGCGGAGAGCCATTTTACTTTACTTATTTAATTTTTTTTTTTTGCTTCTCTTTTTCCTTATCGGCTTAATTTGTATATTTGATATTTCCATCAGCTTCGTTTGTGTACTGATGGTAAGCTATGTACATGTACTACTAGGTGCATGGATGATGTACATAGGTAATTCGAGTACAGACGGGGTAGAAGAGCAGAGTTTGTGCAAATGTGTAGTTTGTGAACGGCTTTTGTTGATTGTTGGCTTTTAATTCTGTTTACACATAGAGAAAATTAAATTGTCCCCTTAAGAATTGCCCAAACAGTCCGGAAAGACGGTTTCAGAAAATATGACCACTCTCTGTCACTTAATTTTTCGCCAGGGAATGTGGAGGACTTGCCCTTGTCCAATAACTTACTCTCCTTCCGCTGCTGAGAGACTCAGTCGTGACAGGTTCATCTGGATTAAAGTGATGATTAGAGTCGAGATCAAACGACATTTCGGAGTTTTATGTAGACACAGATGCCTGTCGTCAATACCTTTCAGCCAACATATCGCTCCTTCTCGACTATCCCAAGACACACGATAGAGATTGTGTCATTTCGAATGAATTCAATACCCACATGCAATCAGATACCCTCATCAGGTGAATTCTTCTGCCATTTGCTTTGCTTCGATTTCATTCGGTTTTGGATATATATATATATATATATATATATATATATATATATATATATATATATATATATATATATATATATATATATATATATATATATATATATACACTGTACTATACTGTATATATATGGTAGGAATAGACTTATTAAGAAAACAGAGTCAAAATACTTAAAGTACTTATTCAAAGTACAATTGTACTTTGATAGACCAGACTGGGTCACGGAATTAATAAGTGGTTTAAATATTTTTGATGTTGTTTTCTTCAATGGGCCTTTTCCTACCATTTTAGACTTCATGGTAATAGTTGAGTGATATTCATATATATATATATATATATATATATATATATATATATATATATATATATATATATATATATATATATATATATATATATACATATAGATAGATAGATAGATATATATATTTAAATACATATATATATATATATATATATATATATATATATATATATATATATATATATATATATATATATATATATATAACTTTTTACTCCGACCGGGATTGAACCTAGGTCATATAATTACTATGCCAAGGAGCTACTAACTACACCACAAAAAGTCTAAAAGGGAAACACACCTTACAGCTTTTATCTGCTATACTAAGGATGAACACATTCTATCTGAATGCCACTCTGTACATATTACAATATCCTCTAAGCTCACTCGTGGCTTCGTTTTCGCATTTATTTCAACTCCTAATTTCATTCGGGACCAACATTAATCAAATAAGCACATAACCATATTTGAAAGCATGAATCATTTATACCCCAACCGGGACTTAAACCTAGGCAGGGGTAAAAATGATTAATTTTTCACATAATTTAAGGTGCTTATTTGATTAATGTTGGCCCCGAATGAGATTGGGAGTTGAATAAAATGCGAAAACGAAGCCGCAAGTGAGCTTGGGGGAAGCTGTAATACGAGCAGAGTGGCATTCAGATAGAATGTGTTCATCCCTATATATAGCAGATAAAAGCTGTTTCCCTTATAGACCTTCTGTGGTGTAGTTGGTAGCGCCTTGGCATACTAATCATATGATCTAGGTTCATGTCCCGGTCAGGGTAAAAATTATTCATATTTTCACATATGGTAATTTGATTATTGTTGGTCCCGAATGAGATTGGGAGTAGAACTAAATGAGAAAACGATGCAACGAGTGAGGTTGGAGGAAACTGTAATGTGAACAGAGTGGCTTTCAGATAAAATGTGTTCATCCCTAGTATAGCAGATAAAAGCTGTAAGGTGTGATTCCTTTTCAGACCTTCTGTGGTGTGGTTGATAGCGCCTTGGCATAGTAATTATATGACCTAGGTTCAAGTCTCGTTTGGGGTTAAAAATTATTCACGTTTTCGCATATGCTAATGTGCTTATTATATTATATATTATATATATATATATATATATATATATATATATATATATATATATATATATATATATATATATATATATATAAGCACACACAATATGATTTATTCAATCATGCCATTTGTATTCGTATGTATGCATCGTTTGCCATTATAAAGATATATATATATATATATATATATATATATATATATATATATATATATATATATATATATATATATATATATATATATATATATATATATCATATATATGCACGTATGTATGTATGCATTCATGTATTTGTATGTATGTATGTATCCCCAACATATTTTATTCACATTTTGCCATGCGCATTCGTATGTATATAGCGTTGACCATTAAAAGGTGTGAAATGTGCTATTAAGTATAAAAATGGCATTTGAAACGAGCATCCATTGTGTGTGTGAGCAAGGGTTGGCAGCCTCCAACATAGTCCTTGCGTGGCTTCCCTGTATCATTGTGTACAAAATAGATTACAATAGGCAAATATTACCCTCATTGTTTAGGCACACGCGGTGCCATAATGGAACGGCTTGATGAATGACCTATACACTTATGACTTTTTCATTTGGTCTCACAAATACAATAAATAAAATTGCAATAAAGTCAAAGCCTCGTCCCCACCCCCTCAGTACCCCCCACTTTTTTTTTGTTTTTTGTTTTCCTTTATGAACGTTAGAAAACGTTTTTTTCAATTTAGAAAAACTGTTATGCTTTGTTTAAGTGTTACCTTTTTTTTTATTACCTCGTTTCTTATTAGCTGCTTTTCTTTTCTGAATTTTTTCTTTTCCTTTCATTTTTCAGTTTTGACTGTACATATATTCGCTGATGAAGATATATATATACAGGGATAGAGATATATACCTTATATGCAGGGATATATATATGCATATATATCTATACAGGTATATAGCTAGAGAGCTATATATATATATACATATATAGGTGTAGCTATATATATATAGACATATCTATATATAGATCTCTATATATATATATATGTACAGGTGCGGTATAAGCTTATGCTGGTCCCATGTAATAGCAACAAGTAATAGCAGAGAGCAGTTCATTACATTAAGGTGTAGCTGAATATAACAGAGCAATCTATAAAGTCCTTATTATTTTGCATGCAAAGCTTATGCGTCCCGAATAGCCTGGACTCTTGAGGAGTATGAGTGGAGCAGCAACTCGTAGATATCAGTGTCGAGCCCAAGATCCTCCAATGCATTTTGCTGATGTCTCTCAAGCTTATGTTTTAATTAATGATCAACTTCACATTCTTTTATCGATTCAACCTCCACTCTGTCTTACAGATTTTCCCCAGTGTGTTCGACAGGGTTGAAGTTTGGTGAATTTCCAGGCCATTCCAGGAGACTGAGAAAAAATCCATTCCTGCGTCCATCAGATCTGCGTCTCATTATGAGCGAGAACATGGAGCACTTTTTAGGAGAACACAGTTCAACAGGATCCAATACATTTCTAGGCTTTTTCAAGAAAAGAATCACATTTTCCTCCAAAATGTGTTTTGCAAGAGTAATCTCCAGTCCAACTCCGTCCCTCTTCCTTGATTACCCGCAAGAGGCACTTGCACAGTGAAACACAGAAAAAAAAAGCCTGGCAAACTTCTTGCTTCTCATTTGGTGTTGTCAGACTCAATGCCCAGATCTTGTCGTTCTGAAAATTAGGACGCTGAATGGTCCAGACAAAAATTAGTCACTTTGGGCAAAGATATAGGAAGTCTCTCCTTTTCCATACAAATGTAACAAAACCTGTGTCGATTATCAAGAGTTACACCAGACTTCATGAAATTTGGAAATACACGAAAAGGCTTCATCCCTCCTCACAAGCGGTACTGACAAATCAATTGCTTATTCACAGTCTCTCTTCGGCACTCATTCTCCATCAAATACCACATGATTCTGCAATGATGATTTTGCTTCTCTGGGACAGATTTTCTGGTGCAACGTATATTGAGATCTTGTGGACATTGTCATATCCCATCTTCCAGTTATCAGTAAACCCACATTCATTTCAGCCTAGTTTGTTGGCTATCCGGCTTCAAGGTAATGAAGGCAGCTCCAGCTACCATGGCCTAATGGTAAACTTTTGCCCAGATTCGGGCAGCAATGCGTTTAAACGTTTGCCCAAATTTGGTCAGCAATGCTATTAATTTCACTGCTTCCAACTTTGGAAGCCATAGGGGAAAGCCAATCAGCAAACTCGTTTGAAATATAATGAAGTATAAACTTGGAAAATAACACATGTACAATATGCCTGCTTTCTCAATCGCCCACTGGCAAAAGGTTGTATGCCAAGCCGTGTGTGTATGTGTGTGTGCCAAATATCACGAAAATATGAACACCTGACATAGAGATGAACAGAGGTCCGCAATGAAGGAAAAATGAAAATACGAGTGCTGAGATCTTTCAGACTGTATTTTAGTCCATCTTCAGAGCAACTAACATAAAACAATAATATCAAAGTGTAAGAAAGCATTGAAAGTATAAGAAGAGCTATAATAATACAATACTTAAAACAGAGATAAGTTAAATTAATTACTTCACAATGGTACCAGATCGTAATTAATTTATGTTGGATTATTTCTAATTTCTAATTTTGTATGCTAAATCTTTTTTAAAGACTTGACATGTAACTGGGCCCAAGGAAACTTAACAGGGACTTAATGACAGTTAACATTTAATACGTTTTCATACATTTAACTTCGAACTGTAACTTTAAGTTCAGGTCAGTTCTCCTTGAATCCAGTTATATGTCAGTTCTAAAAAAAAAAAAAAAAAAAAAAAAAAATATATATATATATATATATATATATATATATATATATATATATATATATATATATATATATATATATATATATATATATATATATATATATATATTATATAAAATGAAGGAAATTATAGATAATCCAGCTTAGATTAATCACGATCTAATACCCTTGGGAAGTATTTGATTTATATTTTCTCTATTTTAAGTGTAGCATTATTATATCTCTTGTTGTAATGTCAATACTCTCTTTGTACGTTGATTTTAATGTTTTATATTAGATGGTCTGAAGATGGACTAAAATACAGTCTGAAAGATGTCAACACTCCGATGTTTCATTTTTCCGTCGTAGCGAGCCTCTTTTCACACACACACACACATACACACACACGAATACACACACACACTGGAGTACAACTTCAAGAGACAGAAAATGAGAGAGATCTAGGAGTAAACATACTGGCAGATTTGTCTCCAGAAATACATATAAATGGCATAGTAAGGGCAGCATATGCATTCTTATCAAATGTAAGGGTAGCCTTCAGGCACATGGACAAGGAAATGTTCAGAAATATTTATGTAACCTATGTGAGGCCAAAACTCGAATATGCAGCCCCCTTTTGGAATCCGCACTTGAAAAAGCACATAGCTAAGCTTGAAAAAGTTCAAAGACATGCCACGAAACTGGTGCCAGAAATACGCAATCTCAGTTATGATGAGAGGCTGAGGGAATTAGACTTACCATCACTCGAAGCTAGAAGAGTGAGGGGGGATATGGTGACAGTCTTTAAATTCCTTCATGGTTATGATAGAGTGGATAGGGATCGATATTTTGATATGGCTGGCTCTAGAACTAGAGGTCATAGTTTGAAGCTTCGTAAGAAAACTTCTTTGCAGGATGTAAGGAAATACTTTTTCAGTGTAAGAGTAGTTGATAATTGGAATTGGCTAAGCGAGGAGGTAGTTAATGCTATCTCAATCCATAGTTTTAAGGACAGGTATGATAAGTATCACTAAGTCTAAAATGGAACCGATCAGGAGACGGGAAGATACGAACTTTGGGCTCTTTCCCGTAAACACAATTAGGTAATCACAATTAGGTAATCACACACACACACACACACACACACACACACACACACACACACACACATATATATATATATATATATATATATATATATATATATATATATATATATATATATATATATATATATATATATATATATATATATATCTTTCTTTAGGTTTTTACGTCACGGACTCCCTTTTCTACTAAGGGCTAGGACGGTTGCCTTCTTGCGAAGGACTTGTTTTGGCATATGTAATCGTTACCCTGAGTGTATGTCCTTACTAACCTCAGTCCGTGACGGGGCGCGAACCCTCAACCTGCCGCATATATATATATATATATATATATATATATATATATATATATATATATATATATATATATATATATATATATATATATATATATATATATTGCTAATTGTAGTTCGTGTTTCTAAGTATAATAATAATCTCAGCTTGATCTTTATACAAAGGCTTTGGTATTATACTGAATTTTTTTTTCTTATGCAATATTGCACTTGCGTATTGACATTATATGAAGATTCTAGTAAGGATGCAAATAGTTGACCATATGATTTAATATTGCGTCATAAGTTGTCATAATATTGAGAAGACATTTGGAATGCAATATATTCACTACCGCAGAAACACGTGATGCAGTATTACTCGCCTATCGCTTTGAAGGCAAAAGGTGACCAAGGCCCGATTTCTTAAATAGTGTAAACCTAGGATACCATATTGTTAGTTAGCTAAACACACACAAATGGATTTCATAAACGCATCTGACGCGGTTCTGTGTATGGCTAGGATCCCATACGGGATCCTAGGCCCGATTTCTTAAACAGTGAAAACCTAGGATACCATATTGTTAGTTAGCTAGACACACAAATGGATTTCATAAACGCATCTGACGCGGTTCTGTGTATGGCTAGGTTCCCCCTTGGGGGGATCCTAGCCATACACAGAACCGCGTCAGATGCGTTCATGAAATCCATTTGTGTGTATCTAGTAACAATATGGTATCCTAGGCCTAACCATACACAGAACAGCGTCAGATGCGTTTATGAAATCCATTTGTGTGTGTCTAGCTAACTAACAATATGGTATCCTAGGTTTACACTGTTTAAGAAATCGGGCCCAAATCTTTCACCGTATGCAAGTCTATTCTTAGAAAAGTAAATCGATTGTATATGTAGAGTTCTATTTGCGATAAAAGCTATATTATTGTTCCAAGTGATTCATACATGACCGTCAACTCTATTGAAATCCATTTTGGTTTTTGTATACAAAATATTCACCCTATAGGGTATTTGAAATGCGTATGTATTGTAAATATGGAATATTGTAGCACGAATTTTTCTTGCTAAAAGGACTTAGTTTCATATACAGAGTTTTAAATGTATCTCGTTCTCGCACAGGGAGTGTGACTAGGACTACTGCAAAATATTAAAGTGTGTTTTGCACACTTTTGATTATATATATTTAGTCTTAATATTTATTTATTAATTTTTTTTATTTATGAAATGCGTATGTATTGTAAATATATTTATTACATATCATTGGTGCCAGTGGATTGGGTGATTGCCTGTATAGTGCCCCTATACAAAGGTAAGGGAGATATGTATGAATGCAGTAATTTTAGGGTTATAAGTTTGTTGAGTGTGGTAGGAAAAGTGTATGGTAGGATACTGGTTAATAGGATTAGGGATAAGACAGAATATGTGATCGCAGAAGTGCAGAGTGGCTTTAGGAGAGTAGTGGTTGTATAGATCAGATTTTTATAGTTAGGCAGTTATGTGAGAAATATTTAGCAAAGGGTAAGGATGTGTATTTTGCATTTTTGGATCTGGAGAAAGCATATGATAGAGTTGATAGAGAGGCTTTGTGGAATGTTTTGAGATTATATGGAATCAATGGTAAATTGTTGCATGCAGTGAAGAGTTTGTATGAGGGTAGTAGAGCTTGTGTTAAGGTAGGGAATGAAGTGAGTGAGTGGTTTCCAGTGAGTGTGGGACTGAGACAGGGATGTGTGATGTCACCATGGTTGTTCAATTTGTATATTGATGGAGTTGTAAGAGAGGTGAATGAGCGAGTGCGTGGTCGAGGTTTGAGAATGGTAGATGGGGATGATAACGAGTGGGAGCTGAATCAGTTGCTGTTTGCAGATGATACTCTGGTGGTGGCAGATTCAGAGGAAAAGCTGTGTCAGTTAGTGTCAGAATTTGGAATGGTGTGTGAGAGAAGGAAGCTGCAAGTGAATGTGGTAAAGAGTAAGGTTACGAGGTGTACAAGAAATGAGGATGGCGCTGGATTGAATGTTATGTTGAATGGAGAGACACTTGAGGAGGTTAATCAGTTTAAGTATTTAGGCTCGGTTATAGCTGCAAATGGTGGAGTGGAAGCAGATGTGTGTCACAGAGTGAATGAAGGATGTAAAGTGTTGGGTGCATTGAAAGGAGTGATGAAGAATAGAGGGTTGGAAATGAATGTTTAGAAAGTTTTGTATGAGAAAGTGGTTGTGCCAACTGTGATGTATGGATCAAAGTTATGGGGTATGAAAGTGAGAGACGGAAACTAAATGTGTTTGAGATGAAATGCCTGAGGAGTAAGATTGGTGTATCTCGATTGGATAGGGTTAGGAATGAAGTGGTGAGAGCAAGAACGGGTGTGAGGAGAGAAATTGCAGCCAGAGTAGATATGAATGTTCTGAGATGGTTTGGCCATGTGGAAAGGATGTATGATGAAAGGCTGCTGAAAAAGGTGATGAATGCGAGAGTTGATGGGAGAAATGCTAGAGGGAGGCCTAGGTTTGGATGGATGGATGGAGTAAGGAGAGCCCTGAATGATAGGAGGATGGATGTGAGGGAAGCAAGCGAGCATGCTAGGAATAGGAATGAGTGGCGAGCGATTGTGACGCTGCTCTGATGGGCATCTGCTGTTACCACGGGGCTGCATCTTACAGAGATAGCCCTGTGGTAGGGGCAGTAGGAGGAGCTGGCAGTTGTGAAGCGACACAGGTTGTGGAAGAGCCGGGAGGATGGGCTGTGGCACTCCAGCAGTGCCATCTGAACGGTCGCTAGCTCCCTCGTCATTGCCCATAGAGCAAAGTAATCCCCCTATTTGTTTTCCTTTCTTGATATCGGCTACCCCCCAATTAAAGGGGGAAACAGCCAAGGTATATGTATGTATGTTTTATTTATGTATTTACTTAATACTTATTCATTTGTTTATTACATATCATTTATAGCCAGCTGTAGGAAAATATATTATTACAAGAATCTTATATACAAATATGAATAAAATTGTGACCAGTACAGGAGTACAATATCATTATCAATTTTTAATTAAGTAATTAATTGAATCATTATATAATTAATCAGCTGTTTGGCTACAAATGAGGAAAATAAGAGCTTTTGAAATACTGACCTCAAAATAGTTATATGGAACTTATTTCAATGATTTCTGTATCTAGTATAAATCTTTTTTTTTCAAACTCGAGATTATTCTTTATATATTATTATCATTACTGCAATTAACGTATTCAGTAATAATTACTGCAATTAACGTATTCAGTAATAATTACTGCAATTAACGTATTCGTAGTCACCGTGGCTCAAACGGTAGCGTCCGAGACTCTGAGGCGTCAGGTCGAGGGTTCGCGCCCCGTCACGGTCTGAGGTTAGCAAGGGCATGCACTCAGGGTAACGATTACATCTGCCAAAACAAGTACTTCACAAGAAGGTAACCATTCTAGCCCTTAGTAGAAAAGGGAGTCCGTGACGTAAAACCGGAACTACAATTAACGTATTCATATTCCGCTGCGCAAGCATTCCACTATTCATATGTATAATGAAGGAACAAGAACCTTGTCTAATGAAGCGGTAAACTGGGGTCAAAGGTCATTCTCTTACACTTGTAAGCATGTGTAGACATTTGAGAAAAGAAATGCATTCTTGCAATGAACGATCCATGACGGACATACCACGTGGTCAGTTAACATCAGCTTTTCTTCGTTAATGAGAAAGTAAGCCAAAGTTGTTGTTTTTTTTACATGCTTTATACATCCAGACTTGAAGCTCTTACTCGTATGAAGTTCCTGTTCCAGCTGGGCCTCAACACATTTAATGATGAACCTTCTGGTCTGACAGGGGCTATATACAAGGTTAATCACTACTGTACAGTCATTCATGCGTTATGATTGCTTGAAAGCTGAGACCAATTTCAAGTAAGCTAACCTAAGCAATATTATATACAAAAGAATAAATAATTTTACCATATATTTACTTGATGTTGATGGTTGATTCTGTTTATGTTATAAAATTGGGAAATATATTTATTTGAGCTTTAGTGTACATACTTCCATACATACATACATACATACATACATACATACATACATACATACATACAATAAACAGTAGCTTAAGTCTCTGGATGCTTGAATCTAATTGGTAACTTGGTCCTAGGTGAATGGATATAATCTGGTCCAACGCAGTCTAGGTGTAGGCATTCAGGTACGGAACGAGTTGCGTTTAAAGTTAACTCGACCAGCTGGAACATATGGATTGATTGAGGGGACAAAGGCGGCAGGAAGGGAGAGAAAGGGAGAAGGTGAGAGGGGTGAGAAGGGAAAGGAGAGGGGTTGGGGAGAAGGTGAGAGGGGTGAGAGGGGAA
>JAXCGZ010011382.1:87500-142500 GCA_037179515.1 Halocaridina rubra | reverse complement strand
GAGGGAAAATTATCACATAATTTGTATGGATTTATGAAAGGAAAAAGTACCAAAGACTGTTTTGTAGAATTTATGAATGTTGAGCACTGCTCTGAAGTCACTGTTTTTCTAGATTTGCAAAATGCCTTTGATATTGCAAATAGAACCGTTATTTTAGATCATTTAGCAACTTTAGGGGTCAAAGGTAAACTACTGCAACTAATTAGATGCTACCTAAGTAGTCGAACCTCTAAAGTGTACTATAAAGGATATCTTACTTCCAGCGAAAAGGAATTTACACTGGGAACTCCTCAGGGAGGAGTTCTGTCTCCCCTTCTCTTTAACATCTTAATGGATAAGCTTCTCAAGTCTCTCAGACTACCAAATGATGAATGCACCATCATATGTTATGCAGACGACATATGTATAAGGGCACCTTCTGCCAATGATATGCAAATAATACTTAATGACTTTTCTCAAGTATCAAAAGACATTGGTCTTGTCATTTCAACTCCAAAAACAAAGTACTTTTCCAGCATCTCGCAAGAGCCTCACCTTGTATTAAGCAATCAAATGGTTAAGGTGTGCGAAAATCACAAATATTTGGGAATACCAGTTCCTTCTCCCCCTCACACAGAGTATGTCAAAGATTTGTGTGAAAGACTGCAACAGAGACTCAGACCGTTAAAGCTTCTTGCCAATAGGGTATCTGGTGTTGGAATTAACATATGCCGAACTTTCTATCTCGCATATGTCAGGTCATTAGTCGACTATCACACCCTGCAGCTCTGTACTATGACTACCTCTATCTTAAGACCCCTAGAAAAAATTCAGAACAAAGCTATGAGGATTATTCTTGGCTGCCCTATGAGCACCAGAATTATAAATATGCAACATGAATTAAACCTCCCACCTTTGATAGAACATATCAAACAGTCAGCTGTGATATTTGGAGTTAAACTAGCGAAATCAGCTCAGCCTCATCCATGTAATGCTGGTCATTTGCAAGGGCCGCAGTCAGCGCCAACAATCATTAAATCACTAATAAAAAGTAACATACAGTATGAAAGACAAATTCACCCCAAAGTATTTAAGCTTATAACCAATGAGACAAAAAAACATAATGTAACACTCTTGACTGAGAGTGGTCCTGAACGATTAATAAATCCTTGCAAGAGGATTGGGCCAGAAATTCTCTTTCCAATATTATCATCTGGTCCGAATGTTGCTCCAATTATTAAAAAACATCAATGGTTAGATGAAATTGAAGCCTTTATTGAAACTAGTTTCCCAACTAACAATGAAACACTCTGCATTTACACTGATGGGTCTCACACAAGCAGTGCAGGAGGGTCTGGGTGCAGCATTGTAGTTTATGAAAATTTTGAAGGGCAGCAAATATTTGACAAAGCACTGAGTATGCCAAAATGGTCATCAATCACCGAATGTGAAATTGTTGGTCTAAAACTTGCTATTGAACATGTTCTCAGTGCTAGAAGAAATGCTATCATATTCTGTGACTCGCAGAGTGCGCTTCTGTCACTGAGATCATTAAAAAGCTCCTACAAAACTCACATGGCTGAAATTCAAGAGGCTCTTATTGATTGCGCAAAACTTAAACTCCAAGTTAAGTTTTCATGGGTACCCTCCCATGTTGGGATAGTAGGTAATGAAAAGGCTGACAGGCTGGCAAAAATGGCAACTGAGAGTTCAGTGTCTGAATCTATAACCACACTGACTCAGTTTAAAACAATGTTGTATAATGAGATTATGGAAGAGCAAGAACTTTCTACACTCACACAACATGTAAGCAGCTGTTCGATCCAACATTATGAAAACTTCAGAAGGCTGAGACACAAATACAGCATGGGTAAAATGCTTACAGGTGACTGTGATAGAGTTGCTGCCCGTATAAGACTTGGTTATAGAAATATATGGGAGGTGAATTGCGAGAAAACTGGTAGAAAGCACCCAGAACACTCAAAATGCCATTTATGTGAGTGTGAAGGGGGCAACAATTTAGTACACTACATTGCAGAGTGCACAAGGCTTAAGGACTTCAGACCTCTTGGTCTGAGCTACTTTGAACTTTGTGTGCACTTTTGCAACCCAGAGAACTTATATCCTGTACTTAGTGTATACCCAACGTTGAAAATGTAATTCTTTTACCCTCTTCTCCGTCTACATCTTTTCCCACATTTATGTGGGGTCGATGTTTCTGGTCAGTTTTCTCCATTTATTTCTGTCCCATACCTCATCACCCAACAAACCTTTAGACCTCAGATCATCATTGATGCAATCCATCCACCTACGCTTTGGTCTCCCTCTCCTTCTACCCTGTATATCCATTTCCATCACCCTCCTCCCAACATACTGTTCATCCCTTCTAACGACATGACCATACCATCTTAGTCTACTTTCTTGTATATTATCTGATATATCTATAACTTTGAAAAAAAAAAAAAGAGAGAGAGAGAGAGAGGGGGGGAGGGGGGGGGAGAGGGAGGGAGGGGTGGAGGGAATACCTTCTCTCTCTCTCTCTCTCTCTCTCTCTCTCTCTCTCTCTCTCCTCTCTCTCTCTCTCTCTCCTCTCTCTCTCTCTCTCATAAGCCTTTTTATATACATAAGCCACTTTTCCCCTTATAAGGTGAGTGGCTGAGTAAAGGAATAATGCTCTGACTTTCTGGGAAGAGAAAGTACAGAGAAGGGTTCTTTCATTCCCTTCGCTCCGCCCCACTTAGTCTACTCTTACGACACGCAGGGGAACACGGAGGAAGTATTCTAACCCCCTCCCTCAAGAGCTCATATGTATGTATATGTGTGTACATGTGTGCATGTATGTGTATATGTATATGTATGTGTATATGTATTTATATGTATATATGTATGTATATGTGTATATGTATATGTATGTGCATGTCTATATGTATCAATAATTACTACTTTTGATTCATAACTCTATCTATATACAAAAACTGTAGTAATGATGATGGTAATAATAATAATAATAATAATAATAATAATAATAATAATAATAATAGCAATAATAATAATGATAATAATAATAATAATGATAATAATAATAATGATGATGATAATAATAATCATGATGGTGGTAGCAATGGTTGTGATAATAGTGATAATGGATTAATTGACGTAATTCTCTCTCACGTACATAATTTGAAGGGTGGAGAGGGGGAGAGGCTTTCAGTCTTTCTCTTTCTTTTCCTTCCAAATTTATCCTCCATTATATGGCACTGTGTTTATGTGTATGTATGTATGTATGTTCAGGTTTATATGTGTACGTATATGCAATTAAGTACATGCACTTTCCTCTGCTGTGTTACCCTCAGATGACAATGATGTGTATGAGTATGCATGGATGTGTCTTTATCTGTAGTAAGGACGAATAACTCCTTTTGCTGAAATGAATACCACAAACTCTCTCTCTCTCTCTCTCTCTCTCTCTCTCTCTCTCTCTCCTCTCTCTCTCTCTCTCTCTCTCTCCTTGATATGTATGGCTATGAAGCCCCAGTGGTGTTTCTATTGCTCATCTAATTAATGCATGCATGTATATGTGTATATATATGTATATATATATATATATATATATATATATATATATATATATATATATATATATGTGTATGTATGTATATATGTATATATATATATATATATATATATATATATATATATATATATGTATGTGTGTGTGTGTGTGTGTGTGTATATATATATATGTATGTACCTACTTATTATTCTAACCTGAAAATTGTTATTCTATATCTGCTTCAAATTGTCTGCAGTAGTACGGAATTTAAATGATAGCACTCAACAAGGGCTATTGAAAATATTGTCACGATGATTACTCTTCAAGTACTCTTCAATTATTACACTATATTTTATTATTAATTATGATATTTTAAATTAATTGCATTTAATTATTTATTATTAATTATGATATTTTAAATTAATTGCAAATTCTATTAGTATGTTATTTTTACATAACCACATAGATTGTAATGTTATCAACTACAATATGACTGGGAGTGCCCATGTGCACATGTCCCCATGTACAGTTATCTGAATAAATAAAAAAAAAAAAAAAAAAAAAAAAGTATGTTTATTCCTAGAACTCTGACATTCTCCGCCTCTTGAAGTTCTGCTCCTGATATTGTGTGTATTTTATACACATACACACGCATGCGTGCGTATGTGTATAAAATACCAGCGTTTAAGCCATTCAATATATATATATATATATATATATATATATATATATATATATATATATATATATATATATATATATATATATATATATATATATATATATATATATATATATATATATATATATATATTCCGTCGTTTTTATTACTTGTCCTTAGTGCCTGTCGTTTCTGTAAGTAATAATGTTAGAAATTTGTTGTCATTTAAGTACTTCATGACCTTGCTATACAACAATTTCTAAATGCGAAAATAGGTAACTAAAAGCTCACAATACCATGGACTGAGTGATGATTTTGGAAAATAATCGTGGGAGTGGCTAAGGGATGTATTAACAAAACACTATATCACAGTATTAGGAGTCTAATGGAACAAGTCATGTTGCTGTGACATTTAATGCAGATTTAAACATTGTAAAAAGTAAAATGCTTTTACGATTGTAGTATATAGAACCAGATACAGATATGCCATTGGTGTATGCTGACAATGTGAAGTTTCCTTGTGTATTGAAAGACAAATCTATGGATTGGGAATATGTTTGATGCTCCTTAAATTTGGAGATATTTACAGATGAATGAGGCACAATAATAGAGGAGACTGAAAGGGCATCTTGAACTGTTCTTGTCTGGCCACCTAGTGGGCATCTTTATTACTTCTATGTAAACAAAACATGGATGCGTTCATTAACAAAATATAGCATCGTTCTTTACAACAATTATATCAAATATTGTAACAGAATATGGCACTGCAACACCTATCTCTACTTTTATCTCCTCTACATGTCCAGTGAGACTGGCATAGCTTCAGTGAGATGCGAAAAGGAAAAAAAAATTGATAAAAGACGTCTTCATTTAACCATGTAGTAGTTTGGCCCATGGCACAAGCAGCCCTTTGTGATACTACAACTGAAGCATCTTTTGGACTTGAATAGGACTGTACAGGACTGGTCCATGTTAACGGTTCTTATTTTCATATATTCGTTACACATCTCTTATTATCCCTTCACTCTGACAAGTCACAACATTCCTCATCTTTGTTTCTCTTTACTTTATGGTTTCTTTGTGCTCAGGCCCGATGAGGCCAGATTTATTTATTTATTTGGCCCGTCCTGATGTCACAATCATAAAATAAAAAATAAAAATATATTAAATGCAGGACCATCGGACTACTCTTTGTGGAGAATTTTCCGAATTTAGTGGCCTACCGTCCAACCAAAAGTTCGGAACCACATAAGCTAACATAATCGGACAGTAAATTCTATCTACCTTGGCTGTCTCCCCCAATTGGGGGTAGCCGACAGTAAATAAATAAGCAAATGAAAAAAATCAATAAATGAATGCATGAATAAACAAATAAATAACAGTTGTACAATGCAAAATAATTTTTCGAGCAATCAAAAAATATTATTTGACTATATCAATACAATAAGTGCATAAGCGACCCTTGTATCACACTTAAATATAATTGCAGTGAGTATCAACATAACTATATCAGATCCTGTATACTATATACCCAGAGGTAAAGCAAAAACTAAGTTTGTTTGTTTGATAAATTGCCATTTCATGTCACTATTACTCCCCATCCAAATGGGGGTGGAAACAGACAGGTTGGACCTGGGGAATTAAGGCTGTTGTCCTTCCTGATGCCTCACTGTGGGCTCAACCACGGGCTCGTCTTTTTCGAGTCCAGCGCTCTAACTGCAGAATTACAGAGTTCATCTGTAAACAGATATGAAAGTAAAATTTGCAAATTACATAAGTCATTGTTCTTTTAAACACATCCAAATAAGCAAAAACCACAGTAATATATGTGAATACTCCAGTCACTGTTGGTTAATTTATATAATGTTTTCTATAGGTAAGATTGCTCATAAAGAAAACTTAATAAAGGGTAACTTAACAAGTTTTTTTTCTTGGAGAACACTCTTCTAGTTAGTAATGTTATGTGTGTGTGTGTGTGTGTGTTTTTTTTATGAAATTACTTTGGAAAAGCAAATAAAACGAAATTCACATATAGTTCAACGGTGAAATCTGAAAGACAGTGTGCGGCCATAGTTCGTAATATGCATATATCGCACACATTACACTCTTATAACCAAAAATTGCAATTAAAAATAATAATGCTAATTGCAATATAAAGTTAGTCGCATTTTAGCATAAAGGTTTTCACATCTGACTTAAAAGATATAATATCATCTGTCCAATTTTACTTCAGCGGGTGTGACCATCAAAGGAGTAGACTTACCATTACTCGAAGCTTGAAGAATGAGGGTGGATGTTGTGACGGTTTTTAATTTCCTTCATGGTTGCAATAAAGTGGATGAGAATCGATATTTTGATATGGCTGGCACTAGAACTAGAGGTCATAATTTGAAGTTTAGTGAGAAAACTTCTCAGCAGGATGTAAGGAAGTACTTTTTTAGTGTAAGAGTAATTGATGATAGGAATGTACTAAGCGAGGAGGTAGTTAATGCTAGCTCACTCCATACTTTTAAGGACAAGTATGATAAGTATCACTAAGTACAAAAATGGAACCTACAAGGAGACGGGGAGTAACTAGCATATGGCTCTTTTCCGTAAGCACAATTTGGTAATTACGATTAGGTAATTATCGAATGACTAACTATATCATGTTTGCGTCGTTCCAGCTGAAATGTATTATATTTGTGTAAAAAAAAAAAAAGTCCTGTAGTTAGCGACAAGAGCAAAATATAGATTCATAAGTCTATACTACGTGCAGTAATATGCAGTGAGGCAAAACTTTAGGCTAATTTAATCTTTTGAGCTTTAAAATATGATTTGGTTCAAAGTTGTCATTGTCACTAAATTAAAATAATACTTTAAAGACGTTATTTCGTCTGCATGTGCTGCTGTGCTCATTGACTGTCATGTTTTCATAGCCACTGACTTTGCAAAATATTCCGGTACTGAAGCTGGAATTCTGTGGAGGTTGGTAGTTTGTAAAGCTATATCAATTAAGAGGATTCATGAGATAATTAAAGAAAGATAAAAATAAACTTTCTTTCCTGTTTCTCACTCTTAAAAGCTGTAACTAATAAAAATAAAAAACTACTAGAAATAAGTACATTTTAGTAATGCACAGCTATAACTCTCACATATCATTCTACAACAAAAGCTGATAAGAATCTTAGAAGCACAGAAAATTTTGATTATGCAACTCTTTGATGACTGAAAAAACTGTCATCAACTTTCTGGAGCGGCTATTATCATACAGTGAAGGCAGTTAAGGAAAAATTTGATAAGTATGTTGATGTGAAAAAGGAGCTCTGTGCTCCACATGAAATAACTAAAAACACAAAAATCAGAACAAGATTTTTTTGCATACTGTTTGTGTTTAATTTTTCTTCTGATAGTAAGGGATTTAAGGAAGTTGACCTTTCTTTGCAGTACTTGAATGCTGAGGGATTAACTCTCGACACGGTGGCGATATACTTACAGGATCAAAGACTTTTTTTGAATGAGGAGTGCAACCACCTAGAGAGAAGCATGCAACTGAGCTAACACTTCAGAATCAGACAAATTTGGGATTGCAGTAAATAGAAAAAAAATAAGTGCAAAATTAAATCTTCTAGGGAAGCAGCACATGAATTTTTGGCTAAGTCTGCATGAAGAAACTAAAATGGTGATGCTTGATTTCATTGAACAGTTTCATTCTAAACTCCAATATCAGATAATCAAGGAAATAGGTTTCAGGAGTGTTTCCAATTAGACACCAAGGCCGAGAAAGCCAACTCAGAATAAAAGAGATTTATATAGACTGAGAAGAAGCCAAAGAGTGCGTTGTGCTGGATAATTCGACATTCATAGCTAAATGGGACTTGACAGATTCTCTCCCAACATTTTGCAATGCCTACAATTGTTTCTCACTCTCTGTGTAGCTATGACTTCAAGTGAGAGAAGTATTTCAGGAAGCTGTCATACTTATCCGGCTCGATTGTGTGCGGCCTCATCAGCAACCCTTGGACTCAAGGTATGCAAGAGAAATGTGGAATCCGCACTTGAAAAAGCACATAAATAATCTGGAAAAAGCTCAGAACATGCCACGAAACTGGTGCCAGAAATATTCAATCTCACTTATGAGGAGAAGAACGAGGGGGATATTGTGACGGTTTTTAAATTCCCTCATAGTTTTGACAGAGTAGATAGGGATCGATATTTTGATATGGCTGGCACTAGAACTAGAGGTCATAGTTTGAAGCCTAAGCAGGTAGTAAGGAAGGATTATTTTTTTTTCATATATAAGAGTAGGTGATGACTGGAATTCGTTAAGCGAGGAGGTAGTTAATGCCAACTCAAGTCATGCTTTTAAGGACAAATATGATAAGTATCATTGAGTACAAAAGTGGAACCGACCAGGAGACTGGGGTTCCCGAGCATAAGGCTCTTTCCCGCTAGCACAGTTAGGTAAATGTGAGGTATGTAAAGTTTGGTTCCACATTGTATGCGAAGGCATGCCAGAGGAAGTATATGATTATATCATGTCAGTTGGAGACCAGATAACATGGTACTGTACACACTGTAAGAGAGGCTGTGTGCAACTTTATAAACGCGTGGATAAGATTGAGGAACAAGACAAAGTTCTTTGGAATAAACAGGGTCAAATGGAGAGAGAAATTAATACCTTGGCTGAAATTGTAGGTCAAGGACAAGATAATGATAGGGCTATGGATGCAAGGATGGGTATGGTGGAGGGCCAGTCGGTTGCACTGGCAACTAGCCAGGTACAAAACCGAATGGATCTTAGAAATAATCTAGTGTTATGCAATGTTCCAGAACAAGTTAAAAAGGATATGAATTTACAGATAAGGACAGAGAAAACAAAGCATGACAATATTGTGTTTGTTGACTTATGTGAGGAAATGGGATTGACATGTTTTGACAGCGATATCACTGAGATTAGAAGAATTGGAAAATATAATAGAATTTTGACCAGTGAAGGACAGGAAATAAAACCAAGACCCATCCTAGTATCAATAACAAATGGCTTGAAGGAAAGGATACTAAGAAGTGCATATAAGCTGAAAGGAGCTAAAAATAAACTGTATCAGAAAGTGGGTATTACACACGACATGACAAAAACAGAAAGACAGAAGGACAAGGAACTGAAAACCGAGGCCAAAAACAAGAATGAGGAAGAAAGGAACTCGGGAAACTTCTATGTAGTGCGAGAAGATCCTTGGGACAGATACATCCTGAAGGTGAAGAAGAGGGAGCCGAGGGAAGAAACGTCCAGCGACAGGGAGCAATTGCAGAAATAGAGATAAGCTGTGTTCTAGATTTTACAGTGATGTTTAGTAATGTCGATAAGCTAAATTTAGATAAACTAGATGAATTAAAGACTAGGATAAAAGGTATGGAAACTCCACCTCAGATGACAGCACTACAAGAGGTGAAGCCACAGAATTTTAAATTTGAGAGAGTAATATCTGAATATCAAATTGAAGGATATGAGATATATGGCAAGAACCTTAGTAATGAAGATGGGGGCAGAGGAATGCTTCTGTACCCTGTATATAAATAATAAGATTATCCATGATGCTGTAGAATTTACGTCTAAGTATTGTGAATATATGGCTATTAAGTTAAAATGCGAGGAGGGCGACATGATGATTGTTTCCATATATAGGAGTCCGAATAATGGTGCAGAAAATAATGAGAACCTTCTAAAATTAATGGAAGAAGTGAGCAACTACAAGGGAATAAGAAAAAAATATTTTTATTGATGATTTTAACATACCGGATGTTAAGTGGCAAAATTATGCCGTGTTACATGGTGGAACAAGTTTTAGTTATGATATGATAGAAAAGTGAGGGACTGTTTTCCCACACAATATGTGAATGTTATAACACGGTTTAGAAATAAAGAAGGACATACTCTGGATTTGATTTTTTCTGAAGATGAGTGCTTAGTTGAGGAATTGTTAGTAACAAGTCCAATAGGAAAAAGTGACCATGGGGTAATTCTATTTAAGTGTGACCTAAAACTGAATATTAGACAAAATAAGTTTACGGTATATCTATATGAAAAAGGAGATTATGAGAAGTTAAACAAAAAAATGAATATAGACTGGTAAACGTACTTGAATTCACAAGATATTGATGAAATGTGGAAGAAGTTTGTGAGGAAGTTCCAGGAGGTAGTCAATGAATGTATACCAAAGAGAAAATTAACAGATAAATACAACCAACGCAGAAAAAACAAATTATAGCTTACCCATAAATCGTAAACTTTGGAGCAAAATAAAAAGATAACAGAGATTATGGCAAAAGTTAAAGAAAATTAAAAGGGAAAATCAAGAGAATAACAGAATGTATGAAGAAATATTTACAGACTACAAGAGAACTAGTAACCAAGTGAGAAGTGAGACAAGGAAGCAGTTGAAAAATAAAGAAAAACTAATAGCGAAAAATATTAAAGATAATCCAAAGATTTTCTGGAAGTATGTCCAGACAATGATAAAGACAAAATCAAGGATATCTGATCTGTACACAAGTGAAGATAAAAAGAATAAAAATAGTGACAATAAGAAAAAGGCAGAAGTACTGTCAGAATTCTTCGGCAGTGTGTTTTCGAGGGAAACTGAAGGTGACATTCCAAAAGTACAGAGGAAACAAGTCCCAGAATTAAACACTATAGAAATAACAAGGAATGAAATAAAAACTATAATAGATAAGTTGAAAAAGAACAAGTCACCATGACCTGATGGTTTACATCCCAGAGTTTTGAAAGAGGCAGTAGAGGAAATTTTGGATCCATTGAAGATGACTTTTTATCTTTCTTTGAAGATGCACAGAATCCCCCCAAGACTGGAAGAGAGCCAACATAACAGCACAATATATAAAAAGGGAGACCGCAGTGATCCCGGCAACTATAGACCAGTAAGCCTAACAAGTATAGCCTGCAAGATAATGGAATCCATGGTTTGGAAATATATAATGAAACACATGCAGGAAAATAAATTATTTAGCAACGAAAAATTTGGATTCATAACTGGGAGATCAACAGTGCTACAGTTAATACGAGTTATGGACAGCTGGGTTAATACTCTAGATGAGGGAGGGGCTGTAGATGTCGCATATTGTGACTTCAGGAAAGCATTTGACACCGTCCTGCATCGCCGCTTGTGTGAGAAAATAGAGGGATACAACATAAAAGGAGACATATTTGAATGGATCAAGTCCTTCTTGACTAGCAGACTGCAGCGTATGATCGTCAGTGGAGAAGCCTCAACCTGGAGTGATGTAATCAGCGGCGTTCCACAAGGATCAGTGTTGGGTCCACTGCTGTTTGTGATATTCATAAATGACTTGCCAGAGGTTATAGAAAATGGAGAAGTGTATCTTTATGCGGACGACTTGAAAATTTTCAGAAAAAGTAGTTTATATGGAAGATTGTTATAAAATGTGATAGAGTTGTTGATGTATGGAGCAGTCTACCAGAATCGGTTGTTGGAGCAAAATCTGTTTACGACTTTGAAATTAAATTGGATCGTGCTTGGGCAAATCAGGAGAGGAAATTTAACCACAGAGCAGACATTCAGTTCCGCCACCAGACAGACCATAGTCACAGAGAGAGCAGTGTAGAGCTGGAAGCACAGACACCGTAGCAGCCTTCATCCAGGACTAGACTGTAAGAATCTGTAAGATGATTGGAATTCGTTAAGCGAGGAGGCAGTTAATGCCAACTCAATTAACGACTTTAAGGACAAATATCATATGTATCATTGAGTAAAAATGTGGAACCGACTAGGAGACGGGGAGCTTCGACCATAAGGCTCTTTCCCGTTAGCACAATTAGGTATAAAAATTTTAAAGTATAGAATAAAGTGTGAATATAAAATCGTCTTCCCTAAAATCACATGGTGAGAAAGAGAGACATTTTCTATGAAGGAAATTCTCTGTACATACAATTGCTTAGTTCGTTTGTACGTTCGTGCAAAAGCAATGGTTTCCATGTTTACAGAAAAGAAGTTGACATAATTCATTTCCTTTTCTTCCTCCTTCGCTTGTGCTGAGAGGAATTTCAGCAGGCTCAGCACTCATCATTACCCCTTCATTATCAATACGAGGTAATGACATAATTATCTATTTATGACGCATGCATGTACTAACATTCCTCAGATGAGGTTCTTTAAATACGTATTTTTGGAATTATTCAATTACAATATTTGGGAATTTTATCAGTTGGAATTTGGCATTCCTGGATGTTGGAATTGACCTTTGCATGGCTGATTGAGGTCAAGTGAATAGAAAGATTTAACGTGACTTTATCTCACCTTTAGTAAGTTTATAAGTAATTTTATCAGTGTAATGTTGACCAAATATCTTTAAAAGGTTAATTTACAACTAAAATTTTTTCCATGAATCTGACAATGTATATTTTAATAAAAATTAAACCTTTTTATACCTTAAGTTTATATGGTTGTGTAAGATAAATTATGTATTTTCATTATGTATTATTTTTTGTATCAATTTCATACTGAGATTTAAGCATATAAGCTACTTTATTAATGGTGTGGTTAGTCAAGTCAGAGAATTCAGTGAATTAATAATGTCTGGAAATAGGAATTACCATGTGTGAAAGAGTGATGGTTATGATTCGTTTTATGCACCCCTAAGAAATCTGTTTACCACCTTGTCCTGAAATGTGTCATACTACTGCTTAAACCCCGTGTTGCGCCTGTATATAAACCCCCATATACACCCTAGTAAGGTATTTATGGATTCTAATTTGAGTTAGGTTAGGTTAGTAAGATTAGGTTGGTTAGGTTAGGTAACTGAAGTACCCATAACGCGCCCATCAATTTTGGCTCTAAAGCATAAAAATAGTGAGTTCCGTGAAACACAATCATCAAATTAAGTCAGAGCACACCAAAACCTATCAGAAAAAAATAGTTTAGTCCAAAAATTGGAGGGGTGCTTAAAACGAATTTTAACCAGAGTATACTTTACCAGATTATTCAACATGAAGGCCTTATCATACGGGCACATTTTTCAGACAACAATACATGTGAAAGCATCTTAACCAACAAATCTTTAGGGAATATATTGCACGGCTTCCAGTGGTAAACAACGAATCAGACGACCATCAAGCGGAAGCATACAACAACACTGAGTGTTGACGAAATACAATCATAGTTGCATGTTCATATTTGGTAATAAAGGCAGTATAAGTAATACTTAAACATGATTTATAAACATATATTTGTCCGCCACGCTCACAAACTATTTATAGCGTGCAGTTTGTATTTACCACACAAGCCAAGTAGGTCGAACAATTGGTATACAGTATTAATAATTTAGTAATTATTTATTTGCCTCTGTCGTAACGGCGGAATTCTGTAACTCGGAATGTCATAACTCTGGGACCCCCTGTAGCTACATATAATTGTTTTGATCTCTGACAGCAGTTTTAGCTTCCTGTATTCACTGTTGAAATGATTAATAAAATAGGAATATGTGAAATATTTTCCCTCTCCTGAGTAAGAAATTTTAGATATCAAGAATGAGTATTAAGTAGGCTATGAGATAGGCTTTTTAATTGATATCTGCTATAGATTTATCATTGCCTTTTGATAACTTTGTAGATTTAGAAATTAACCTGCCCTTAAGGGATACTTTATAAAGGTCTTATCTGTCCCTGCTTAGAATACTGCTCGCACATCTGGGGTGCTTCTTCTTATACTTATCTCCTTGATAGGGTGGAATCTAAGGCAGTCAGATTCATTAATGATCCTTCTCTTACTTCTAATCTGGATTCTCTCTCTTCGCTGTAAGGTATCTTTCCTTTCTCTTTTCTATTGCTGCTACATCCATTGCTGCTCTGATGAGTGGGCGAATTGCATCCCTCCTTCACTGCCGAGGCCACGTAACACTCGCCAAGCAGCTTCATCTCACAGATACTGTGTGGAGATTGGGTGTAGCTCACGGATTGGTCGGTGCAGCGACTGCTTCTTCCCATCTACCTCCAGACTCTGGAACTCTCTCCCTCCTTCTGTTTTCCTAATTCTTATGACCTATCAGCCTTCAAAAAGCAGATCTATCATCATATCAGGGTCTAGATTGTACTTATCACGTGTAAAAGACAATTTTAAGACTACCACTCGAATAACTGTTGTTGAATCTGTAGCTCTAAGTCACATTAATTACTGCACAACTGTTTGGGGAGCTACCACTAAGACTCAGATAAACAGAATACAGAAGCTTATTAATTTTGCAGCTCGAGTTGCCCTGGGAGGAGTAAGAAAATATGACCACATCACAGCAGCTCTCAATAAACCTGGGTGGCTGCGGGCAGAAAACAAGGCCGCTTATGCTATTTATGTTTTTGTATACAAAATTTTGGACCATCATTATCCTAGCTGGCTATTTGATTTAAAAACAGTCAGGGATATAAGGGGAACCAATACAAGACAGAGCAGTGAGCTCTTTATTCAGAGAACAAACACAGAAGCAGGTTCAAAGATGATCACTATTAAAGGGGCAACACTCTGGAACAATATTCCAGAGCATCTTAAAAATGCATCCTCCTTCACAGCTTTCTAAGGCAAACTATAGTGTTCTTTTGGACATATAGTTGCTGCTTACACATAACTAAACTTAATTATTTAATGCAATTTCCCTTAACACTAACCTCTCCATATATAAACTGATATCGAGTTCTCTGTTCTCTCTAAGTTAAGAACTAATTATTCTCATTGTAAGGAAAACAAATATGGTGATGATGCCGATAATAACGATACTGTATCGAGTGTTACTATAACTACTTTATTATTAACATTATTGTTAACATTTTTATAACAGCATTATTGTTTACTAGGAAAGCTACATTTAATTTAACTGTATGTATTACCCTCTTACTTATTAGTTCAATTACATGTCTGTTTATAAGTTACTTTTACTTTTAGAAGAATACCCATTGGACAGAAATGGAAATAAATGTTTGTTTGTTAGTCCTCCATATCTCTGGCCCTCTGTGCTTTGACTGATTTTTCTGTCTGTCATTTTCCTTTGTGTGACATTACCTCATCTCTGCCTTGTCCTTCCCTTTTTCTTTTCCTTCTTCCTGGTATTTTCTCGTGCCCGGGACTTTGTTGATTAGGGCAGTTTTTGCTTGTCCCGGTGTCACACCAAAAAAAAAAGGAAAAAAAACGGATGGAATGCAAGGTTAAGCATTGGTGAGAAGATAATCAGTATTAGAGCTTACTATCTACTCTAAGAATAAGCTTTTTATAAACAAGGAATGGTAGGAAAAAAGAAGGAAAAGACAACCAGCCATTTTAGGAGTGTTCCCTTACTGAAGAAGAACCTTCACTTTGCTTAAGAGGAGGGCTGTAACCTCAGGTAATATAATAATAGCCTATTGTCAGTTATAATCTCATGCTTCTGAATGAACTTGGTACTCAGTATGGAAATCTCTTCAGCTTACAAAATTTGTCTTAATGAGAGGAGGATATCCCTCCTGTGTGTTGTAGGCCTAATTACCAATTATAGCATATGAATTGTGGTATACAGTACTTTTGAAAGTTTTCATGCCTAGCACAAATTGTTTCTTAAGGGGATCCATGAATTTAGTACTGCTTTTAGTGTTGACAACTTCATATCTCTAAGCGATCAATAAATTTACTAATATGTCGAAGCAGTTGAAATGACGGAAGACTGACTCATCTTCAAGAGTATATTTTTCTTTGGCACTTTATATGTCACCAGATCCCCATATTAACGATATGAGAGGCTATAAGTACGTCTATATGAGCTGAAATCAAAATTTCAGTTTTCCGCTCTAGCTGGTTGGGAGTGGAAGCTTAACATCGCTGTTGGATTAGGTTTCCTGATCAGACTTCCTCTGATTACTTAATGGGGTACTGTAGTGATGGAGAAGCAGTGGCATATTAATTAAGCCAGTGAGGAAACCTGCACAACACTTGATAATAACCTTCCACGCTCTGGAATCTGCTTTTGACAGAGTGAAGGGCCTGTAACTGATAGCTGCTATTTCTGTCTCCTTTAAGATTGTGTTATTAGCATGTGTTCTTATGTAAGTTTTTAGGCTTTGATGCGTGAATATTGTGTATGTATGCTTATGCAATCTCTTCCCCTTCTTTAAACTCATAATTGTATAAAAATGATTGCACAGCTAACTTGACGGTTCTTTCCACCTTAGTAGCCGAGCTTAGTAGACCAGCTTAGTCAGTCACTTACTCAGTCAGCAGCCCACTTCAGTAGAAAGTAACACAGAGTCTTGGGCCTGTAAATATTATTGTATAATCAGTCTTTTTCTTCCCACTAAACCTATAATTTATCTTCATCTTCTGAGTTTTATTCTAGCCATTGCTACCACTATTCCAGTTTCTACTATTCGTAAATCTTCTTGCGTATAACTCCCTCTTTCAGCAACTCATCACCTGTATTATGTCTTTCGAGCCGGAAATGAGAAATACTCAATGTCATAAATAGAGTAGCAACACATAATATGGCAAGGTTATTTTTGTATTGGAAATTGTTAAAATTCACTTCTTCCATGCCTTAAATTAATTTATGAGAACTTCAGTTTCGATATTCTAAGAAAACATGGTACAGTGTGCTTCACAGAGCCTAGTGTATGTTTTATTTTAATTGTTTTGGAATAAGATGATGAAAAAAGTTTTATTCAATGGGAACTTGTTTGGATATATGAGATGTAAGAATTTGTTGCTATCAAAATCCATTTATGAGAAAAGGTTATATAACTGGTTTTTGGAACAGTAGACTTATGTAATTTTTCTTGTAAAGCATCCAAGCTGTATTTATACTGGAAACAAGTAAGGAACTAAGAATAATAACACAGCGCTTAGCATCTTAAGGACAATGACAGATCCAGTTCTTAACTTTTTCCTGCTTTTTTTATCTGCATTTTGTATTTGTTCTTGAAGAAGTCTTACGGTTCCATCTCGGATACATTCAGTCCCTTTCTGTATTGATCTCTTCCCTTTAAATTAATTTTGTGTGGGCAGAAGGATGTTGATTATTAAAAGCAGTTACAATTTTCTTTAACCATACTTCACCATTAAATCAGAGTGCCACGGGCTCTGTAATTATTAGTAAGATTAGGCAAAAACCCTTGAATAAAATCCCGACACAATTTATCTAATAACCAATATTGTAATCAATCTGAGTAAGACTTACAAGGTACCTTGATTCATGTAATAAGTCTGACCTTGGAGAGATAGAAACTTCTGTCCCATGGTAGGGAGATGTCATATAGATATGGGAACTTCACTCCCAAAGTAAAGGGAAATTGAAATGACTACTGAAGGGTATGAGACTAACTTGTTGGTAAGAGGAAACTCTGTTATATAAGTCTTTAGGCATCCATAGTAATTATCAAGGGCCTTATTAGAATTTAGAGGACCATCCTTGTCACCTATTACAAGTACAGTCTATACTTTCGTCATGTTTAGAAGTTACCTGGGTAATGACATTAATAAGACTATCCAGGACAGTTCGATGTTAAGTCTTCCTTCAGTTACGGTTCTCTCTCTATGCCTACATCAACACCGAATATTCTTGGATATTCGTTGCACATGTCTTATTATCCCTTCACATCTGACAAGTCACAATACACTCCCGATCTCTGGTTCTCTCTATCTTTTCTTCGTACCCAGGCCTTGATGAGGGTAGATTTTTTTTTTTTTTCCGTCCTGGTGTCACAATCATAAAAAAAAAAAAAAATTATTGAAGACGCTTTATGTGACAATTGAAATTAGAAAGTAAGTCTGAAATTTCCATCCATTAGGGAATTTTTTCTGCTAATGCCCATTGAGCCTATGACTTGGGCCACCTTGGCAATAGTATGACTGTAGTATCTATGCTCTTTACAATATTGGCAGGTGCTACTCCACCTCTGAATAAGATTTTGCTGCTCATTATAAATATTTTTGGGGGCTGTCTAGAGTCTCTGAAATATGCAGTTTCATTCTTTACAATGCTTTTATCATTTTTCCAGATGCCTGTCATTTCTCATCCTTGTCTTTTCACAAACTTTACCCAGCAAGCATATAGATATGGAATTGCTCTTTCTTGCATAGGTATGTATTGTAAATGTCGAATTTGTTTTGCTCTTGTATTATTGATATAATTATTGTATCAGTTTCTTTATGAGCCATTGTTATGCTTCTTACTTGCAGTTTTATTGCCAAAATGCTAAACACTGTGTTTGAGTCAGTGTACCATTGATAGACTTGTATAGTCCTCTCTTCTTTAAGATGAACTCATGTATTGATTGCTGTTCTCAGTAGATTATATCTGTACTCTTCTGTTTAACATAACAGGATTTTTTATTTTTGCTAATTAGAGATGATTTGTCAAGCTAATAATGTAAAATATTCTTATTGTAGTAGTAGTAGTAGTAGTACTTATTTAATTGAATCATATTTGCTTAACCATTGCCATTCATCACTATTGTGTCATTGCTAGAAGCTAGATTTTGTTGCAGTACATCTCATGATGTACTAATGTTAATCACATTTTAATACAAGGATAATTAGATACTGTATTAATATTCTGTAATTAGTGAAATTATTTGTATTGATGTCTTATTTTATAATTACTTCGCTATTGTATATCAACAGGAGTTTTACTTAATTGGTTGGGCGTAGCACAAGCTTACATTGAACCTGTTAGATACCTTGGAGTGGGCCTTGTCATCATTGGTTCATTTCTAATCATAGCTGCCATGTGCCGATGGATGTTCCTAACCCCACAGCCTAGTGCCGTCCATGAGGTATTATATTCCATTCTTGTATCCAGTGTAGCATTTTAATATTTAAATAATGAATATATTTCACTATTAAAACTAATAAGCATTGCACTTCATGAGTATTTTTGTCACTAGACCTAAATTGCTTACTTCTGTTTGGAGTACTTTTATGTATAAGAATTATGTTTTTTTTTCATCTTATTCATATTAATGTTTTGTTGCAATATTCATACTTCTGCATTTCCTTTTAATATTTTGTAATCAGCATAAGGTTATCTCCAAATAGAAATATTTATGTAAGTTTATGATGTTCTGTTGCCTGCTTTGCAGGTTATGCTTACTGCTTATAAATACTACTATTTTTTTTTTAATACTAGCACTCTTTGTTAACTGAACTGTTGACTCCAGAAATATAGTAGCTTGCTCTTTTGAGCTGCAGCTTAACCATATATTCTGCAGTAAAATCATATATACAGTGGGGACCCCAACCCACAAACGCCTGTACCCACGAACAAAATTTTGAACAAATTTTGACCCCAACCCACGAACATGCACGTGCTGGCCAAGCCACCACGTGTCTCACTCGCCCGCTGTCAGTTTTGCATTGGTCCCCGCGCTGTATGGTTCATTCGTGATCTGTTCGTAGTTCTTGCTTTATTTTCCATTGTTTTAACTTTCATATAGCCCTAATTATGGCTCCAAAGAAAGTTAAAAGCGACAAAGACCCTAGACGCATAACAGTGGAAGCAAAGAAAGAAATAATTTCTAAACATGAAATGGAGTTTGTGTGTCCGATCTCGCTATGCAGTATAACATGGCGAAATCGACCATCTGTACTATTTTAAAGAATAAAGAGATCTTAAAGGTGGCTGACGTGGCTAAGGGAGTAAAATATATTAATGAAGAAAAGGTCACAAGTAATAGAAGAGGTAGAAAAATGATCATTTTGTGGATAAATGAAAAACAGCTGGTTGGAGATAGTATTAGCGAGGCCATAGTATGTACTAAGGCTTTGCAAATCCACCATGATTTAGTAGTGAACTCTCCGAGTTCTAGTGGCACTAAAGTTGAGGAATTTAAAGCCAGCAGAAGCTGGTTTGAACACTTTCATCGCCGAACTGGGATTCATAGCGTCATTAGACATGGAGAGGCGGCTAGTTCCGACCAAAATGCAGCGGATTCTTTCGTGAAGGAATTTGCTAAATTTGTCGAAAATGAAGGTTATATCCCACAACTTGTTTTTAATTGCGATGAAGCGAGATTCTTTTGGAAGAAAATGGCCAAAAGAACCTATCTAACCCAAGATGAAAAATCACTGCCTGGCCACAAACCAATGATAGACAAGCTTACACTTTTGTTTTAGTTTACCACTCTAAAGATCTTCATGTTATTAAGCGCAATAACGTATTGAAGGCTAGCCTTCCTGTAATGTGGAGGTCAAATTCAAAGGCTTGGGTCACGCGGATTTTATTCCTAAAGTGGTTGATTGAAGCGTTTGCGCCAGCAGTGAAAAAATATCTTGAGGAAAATGCCCCTTAAGTGTCTCCTCATAATGGATAATACTCCTGCCCATCCTTCAGGTGTGGAAAAGATCTCGCTATACATTACAACTTCATTAAAGTAGAATTTCTGCTTCCCAACACCACTCCTATCATCCAGCCCATGGACCAGCAGGTAATTTCTAATATTAAAAAGTTGTATACGATGGGTCATTTTGCCAGATGTTTCCAGGTCACCAATGACACAGATATGACCCTTCGTGGTTTCTAGAAAGACCACTTTATTATCCTCCACTGCATTGGCCTCATTGAAAAAGCATAGAAGGAGGTCTCATGTCGTACACTGAACTCCGCCTGGAGGAAACTTTGGCCAGGTTGTGTGACTGATAGAGACTTCGAGGGCTTCAAGCAGGAGTTAGCTAATCAAATTGTTAATGAAATTGTGGCCACAGGCTAAAGTTTGGGCTCGAAGGTCAATGAGGAGGATGTGGAGGAGCTGGTGGAGGACCACAAAGAAGAACTTACCACTGAAGAATTAGCTGAATTGCAACGTGAGCAGGTGAAGATTCTCCAAGAGGAGCAGTCTCCTGAGGAGGGGGATGAGAGGGAAAAGGTGTCCAGTGAAGAAATTACCGGTAAACAAATTTTCAGTAAGTGGAATGATGTGCAGGCTTTTATCGAGAATCATCACCCAGATAAAACTGTGGGCATTACAGAAGTGAATATGGTAAATGACTATACGATGAATATTTTTAGAAAAATTTACCCAAGAAGAAAAAGACAAATTTCTCTGGATCGTTTCCTTGTCCCAGTAGGCGGGGAAGCAGATTCCAAAAGAGAAAAGAGAGAGAAAACACCAGATATAGAGCCTTTATCGGTAGAGTTCCCTAACGTTTTTGCGGAAGGGGACTATCCTTCTAAAATTTAATCCCCCTCCTCCTGTTCCACCACCATCCACGTATGTCGGCAACAATCATCCACAAAGGTAATACAGTACTGTATTTCTATTATTAATGTAATTTTCCTTTTACTGAGAATATTTTTTATAATCTGTATTATATTCCATTTTTTTAATGACTCGAAAAGTTTCATAATTAATATTTGCGATGACCTGGAATGGATTAATTGGATTTACATGCTTTTCAATGGGAAAATTAAATTCAACCCTCGAACAATCCATCCCATGAATACTTTTTTGGAACGGATTAAGTTCATGGGTTGGGGTCACCACTGAGTGGTGACCCCAATCAGTATGTACTTTGTAGTTTCGTTGTTTTCTGAATATATGATGATCCTATTAGAACATTCTTTGTTCCTAAGAATATTCAGTACTGCATTGCTCTTGATGAAGCTGAGATTATTATGAGCATGTTTTTACTCATTTGAGGCTGCTGCTGTTAAATCTCACTTGTTTACAGCTCATAATTTGTGAGTGGAGAAAGTGTCCCTTTCATGAGATTTTATCATATTTTTTTATAATTTTTATTATTACCATTTCTTAACTGCTACACTTAGAGATAACAATCTTCATACACCCGGCGAATTCTGAATCGGCTGGGGATCTTCATGTCATCACTGTGCCTATGGGTCGTTCGCAAAGCCAGACTCGCACGCCGGGTCCTTCAAATGTTTCTCAGGGTAAGCCTCCGGATTATTTCTTGGTGACAGAGAAGCCTCCTAGCTATGAAGAAGCAATATTAATGCTTCCAAAGTATGCTGCCTCCCACTCAGGCCACATGCAGCATAGTACAGAAGGAGGCTTAGAGGATTTTTTGTCTCCTCATCAAGTACCTGAGAATCAAGCAGAAGGTGCTACTGGGGGATGTTTCTCTCATTCAAACTCAAGGAGTGATCGCTCCTCTCCACCTCCTGCTTATTCCAGCCAGGTCTCACCTTGTGCTTCACCGTCTGCAAATGGCAATAGTAACATTGCTAGTCCATCTCTCCCTGAGAGAACCAGTGGCCTTGATATAGTTCTTTCTCTTGAAACAAGAGGTGGAGATGTAGGTGATACCTTGTCCTCAACTTTTAACTTGGAAGAACAAAATAATACCGAGAGGGAGAGCAATAATGAATTTGAGAAATCAGAAGTAAAACCTCCAATAACTGAAAAACAAGATATTACCAAGCCTGAAGAGAAATAAGTATACTTACTGCATGTTGAATTTTGAGACTTCTTCGATATATAGATTCTCAAGTAACTTACTTGAATATCAATCTGCTTATGAACTCTGTAGCTGCAAGAGGAGCACATTATTATAAATAACATGCTACTGTTCGCTTTGTTATACAATATTTTGTTTTTTTGTTTGGTCATAGTAAGGAGTGACTCAGTTTTGAGTTAGCCGAGAAAATATAATACAGTATACTGTATTTTATTTTATATCTGTAGCTGAATTAAACTACTCTTTACATACATAGAAATAAATGTGCTCTTAATGTGGGAATTAGCATATATAATCAGTTATCATGAATAATGTTGTAATGAATATCCTTAAATTTTTTATTTCATACTTGAGGTTTAAATTTATTAAAAGTAAAGTTTACTTTACAGTTGCATTTTAAACATGCCATGCTAAAACTGTTGCACAATGAGTTGATATAATTTTACCTTATATACTCATTTATATATATTACATGTGACTGATAGTCATGATAATTATATATTTTTTTTTTATTAACCACCATTAACGATAGGTTTACATAACTTTCTTGCTTGTATTGTGCTTTTTTAATAGGTTATTTATATAAAAGGAAATTTTTTCTAGAAATTATATGACTTAAGTTTGTCATGTCTTTTGATACTTTAGCTTAAAAAATTGTGTGATCCAATTCATGCTGTACTGTAAGTATCATATGTTTTACCGAAAGAGTCAGATTCTTCATTGAGATAATAAAATGCTATTTAGACAGATAATAGTCTTAAACAAAGTTGGATGTTGTACTACTCTTACATTTACTAATATATTTTGCCTTTGCTCTTTAATAGCATACTGTATGCTCTTAACTGTAGTAGGGATATTTTTTCTCTACAAAAAATAATAAATTTACATTGCCTGTGATTTTTGTGCTCTTTGTTGTTTAAGTACTACGTTTTTATCATTTATGCTGCCTGATTTGTAGTTATATGTTATCAGATACCATTGAGTTATGATTTAAAAATATCAGACCTTTGTATAATGATATATCTATGGAAAACAGTAAACCTTATGCTCATCCAGATGTGCATGCTTTTACACTGTTGACTAAAACATTGATATAACAGGTTTTAACTTAAACTTCCTGGTAATAGAGTACTTTTCAGGCATTTCAGAATGTGTGTAACTAGTTTATGATGTAGCAGATATTTTTGCTTAGAAATTCAAGAGTAATGTTAGTTAATTTTATAAGGACTAATTAATATGTTAGAAAATTATATAGGAAGGATTCTAATACAATATCAGTATAGAATATCAGACATTGTAATGTAGTATAACAATGTTGATAATACTGTAAAATGGGAATCAAAGAGAGATGGGTCCCCTTGCCATTGTGATATTGTGCACTGCCTCTTTCCATATTTTTTTTCCTTGATGCAAACTACCAAAGAAGAATTAGAATTCATTTTCTTCTCTTCTTCTGCTGAAGAATCTCATCCCATGATAATAGAGTTGTTTACTAATTGTGTCCATAACTACATTTAGAGTTTGCGTTGTCCCTGTTTATTGATAAAAGTAGTCGGTGTCGAACAAATAGGTTCTGTGCACAAGTGAATATTTAGATGGTCTCTACAAGAAATTCTTAGGAAGCATGTAACACAGTTGTACCATAAAATTAGTAATTCATATCTTCCTTTTTAAATGATAAGTAATATAGTTTGAGAGTTTTATAAGCATTCTGACTGGTGTATATGCATTTTGCATGCTATTAAAATGTACTTAGTGAGTTCATAATGCAATATATTCATAAGGCTATACTGACTAGAATTAGGCTGTTTTGTGTACCTCGGTTTGCTAGGAATGTTTCTTCCTAAACAATGTAATTAATAATAATTGAATACAATTTATGGGTAATTAGTAAAGTGCGAGTAACATGATGAAAGTCCACATGAATATGGTCTCTGCTAGGTTATTGATAACATACTTATTGATACTTTGATGCATATTGTTTAGCGTAATACTTATTAGATGTAATTTATATAACATTGTTAGGATCACTTTATTTTGTGACTTTACCTGACAAAACTATTTGCAGTTATCTGTGGTTTTTCCCAACACTTAAAGATTGAATCATAGTTAGAAACGATCTAGTTGTGTGGTATGTAATGCAGCAGACACAGAATGGAACTTTTTCTAGCAATGCAGTATTCTCACTTTACTTATAAATGGTTATTGGTGCTATGATAGAAAGTTTTTGTATATATATATGCTTGATCATTATTATTAGTACCTCAAAAAGTTGTTGAAGGAGATTTAGTCATATCTATTTACACAGACATGAGTTTGCTCTTCTTTACGTCTTCATCATTACACTAAGATACTAAATTTTACATTGATTAAAGGTGAATTTTCACAAGTAGCTTGATTTGGTATTGTATTACAATTAGATGTAATTTACAATATCATTTATTATATCGAGATTTATTTTCTGCCAAGCTATTTGCAACATAGGTCGGACTTATAAAGCACTGTCAAACAGCACATGAAAACAAAGGCTCATGGAAGATTGTTTCAATCTTAGATTCATATAGGCATTCTGCAACAAAGGTCCTGGTAAATGATGGTGGAAATAGAATGCCAAAATATTCTTTCTGTCTATCGTAATAAAGCTTTTGCGCACTTTGTGTTACGCAGGTTAATGTCCATGTTGAATAGACCTTTTTTTTTAGCATTTGTGAATAAATGTCATGGATATGGATTCTCAAAATAAGCAATCATCATTGCTCTGAAGACATATGTTTTTTGTATTCTGATGAAAATCCATATATATGTATCATACATCATTTTGATATAGCAGCTTTTCTGTTCGTATTCTATGCCTAAATCTAGTGACATCTACTCAAAGCCCTTTTTGTGTAATGTATGCTGTACACACATGATACTTGTTGAGTTTTCCTAAGGAATCGTTTCTCAGTAGTGAAGCTCATTCAAGTCATTGTTTTTTTAAGAGTGAATAGTCAGATCCTTGAATATACGTTAATTGCCGGAGTGTTAGCTCCCTAAGTTAACACAAAGTAGCAACCCTGTGTTCCTTACTTAATACTGGTACTAACTGTTCAGTCCTTCTTGAACTGGTTATTAACTGTATTTAACTTTGAAAGAAAAGAATGTGAGATGTGCAGATTTTAACTTTCTAAGTGTATGGCTTTAAGAGAGACTAAAGCAAATAAGGGTAAGAGGATGTCATTTCTTTTTAACCCAGGTAAATTCTGCAGGTGAGAGCACCAATTTTCTGGTGGTATGAATAAAGAGATTCCATTCTTTCTTCTGTAGATAAAGAAGGGAGTTAAATTTATTACCTATTATAAAGAGGGGAAAAAAGTCCCCCTTTATATTTCTGTATGTCAGGAGGTAATTAAAGGCTTGGGAACGATGTACTTGGAACACACATGCATGCATGGCTTATAACATTTAATTTCTGTTATAAGTCTGTCTCTTGTGTGGACCATGATTCTCCTCAATATATTGCTGAACCTTTTGCGTCAAACTCATTATTTCTTTTCTAATTTAAGGGCATTCATTTGTCTTACAATGCTGTTATTCTTTACATTTTCAATACACCACTCATTATAACTGGAGAATACTACAGGTATGAATTTAATCTCCAAGTTCAGGAGATTTTTTGTTCTGGAGAAGAATGCACAATTCAACATTTCATATGAATTAATTATCTCATTTAGTTTAACCCTTTACCTGCGAGATGGACATTTCTGCGACGTATCTGTCTGTCTAATTATTTCAAAATGGGCACTATTTCCTCAAGTAGAAGTGAGGGAGGGAATTGAAATCTGGCACTTGAAGTCATGATGCCATACATGGAGTCAATATTTTAAGTAGCTGAAAGGTTCTTGAAGGAGTCAGTAGCCAGTTAACTATTAAGGGAAGGGGTACCAACTTTTTTCTCTGAGGCATGGGGTCCCCATCCTCACTGACGTTTATGACAGCTCGCAACAAAAGGGTTAAAAGAAATGCCCTATACTTGTCCACAGACATTGTCAATGCCGGTGATTACATGCATATTCTTTGGATTTGGCTTTTTTCCTATAAGGTGCAGAGGAAGTTCCAGTAAGAACGAAACTTCATGAATGCTATTATCAGAAACAACATTGTATATATATATATATATATATATATATATATATATATATATATATATATATATATATATATATATATATATATATATATATATATATATATATATATATATATATATATATATATACACACACACACACACACTAGGGGTCCCCGTTTTAATCCATTTCGAGGTTATATAAGAGACCAATAATTAAATAATAAATAAATTTTTCAACATACCAGTCATCCAGATGCAAACCAACCACGTGTAATTTAACTATTTTTATGTATTAGATTAAGAGCTTAGATTATATTTCTATGTTGTAGAGTATTTATTTTTAGCATTGGGGGAACCTAAGTTCGAATTATAAGTGTGTTCCGACTTAAGTTGAAATCCGACTTAATTCAGCTGTCAGGAAACGGAACTCTGACGTAAAGTGGGGACCCCCTGTGTATATATAAGATATTTGTGAACATTTCATCTTCACTAGAGTTTGATACCCTCAAGCTTTGGCTCTTTTCTTTCCCTGCTTACCTTGTTATGAAAGGCCTATCATGAATTACATATCTTGGGATTTTTAATTTGTTTTTCACATCCTTGTTTAGAAAATCCTTCTGCGCTCAAACATTACAGCTTCCCGCAAATGTAATCGGCAAGCACATTACTAGAAATTTCAAAAGAGTTTGCCACGTGTATTGAAAGTATTGCAGCCCTTAACTCTTTTCTGGTTCTTACATTTGAAGAACACTTGTAATACTGTACTGTTTTTCCTTAATAGGTTAAGGAAATTTTAAATAACATATCAAAAACTTTGCTGCTCTTTCTTAGGGGTCACTAATTAAATTTTGTTGCAATATTGATTCTCAGGAAAGCTTTATTGTTTCATAATATTAAATTTAAGGTAGTAGAATTTTATATTTGTTATGTTATATGAGAGTTTAGAAGCCTAAATGGAAATTAAAGCCTGGAAATTTACTGATGAAACCAAAGGTAAAGTTGATGGTTTAATTTGAATTGATTGTTATTATATCAAATACTACTGTAACTGAAGTCCAGTGCAGTTGTTACTTTTTCCTACAGATATGCTAAGATGTTGAAGTTGTATTTAAATAATTTTACTTACAATAAATTTTTTTCCCCATATTTAAATTAATTTTCCCATGTTTATTCTGTACAGTTTTGCATTCCTTGAAAAAATGTTTTTGATTTCATAATTAATAAAATTTTATGTAGAAACTTGAATAATAAAGGCATGTTGAGAAAGGAAATGTGTGTTTCGGAGTCTTTATGCGACCTGTTAAGTCTTTCTGATGAAAGTATTGCCAAAACGGAATTGAGTTACTCTCAAATAAAAGATGGCAGTAATAGTTCACGCCACAGATTTACTTTGGTGAGTCTCAGCTCAAGGAGTGAAGAAAAATCTTTCCTTTACATTTACCTAGCCATTCTCGTTCATACAGTCTCGTCCTCCAAGAAAGAAATAAGGATGGATTGATGTCGATTGGCTGCAAAAAATGAACTTCATCACAAAGTACAAGGTTACATATGAGAGCAATCCATTGAGGATTTGCAGGAACTCTTCAGAGAAAGGTACATTATACTTTGTGTAAGCAAGATGTAATATTTAAGAAAACGGGTATGGCACTAGCCACCCATTAGGACTAAAATGTGATAAATTTTATACAACATATAGATAGGTGATAAAATGCTTCATACAAATACGAATGAATAATATGAAACCTTTACATATAATAAATTTAACATCCCTCACAGTTGAGTAAGTTAGGAACAAACCATGAGGATAAATGGATTATGGTTAATAAGGGTAAAATGAAAGCTGCACCACTCATTGAAAGTTATTATTTTTTTTTTATTTATTATGGTACGATGCAGGCTTTCAAAATGCCATGGATATCTTTTAAACATAAAGGCACAAAGCCTTAAAAGAAGATTATCCAATAGCAATACAGATTCTCTGAATGTCCATGAAGTAATTGAATATGCTTGTGTGGCAATTTGCCTGATATCATGGTAAAAGACTATAAATTACCAATGCCCTCCTCCATGGGACCAGCCGCTCGACCTTTATTTTTAATTTTTACATAATCATAAATTTTTTTGGCTAGTTTCTCTTACCCTTCCTTCCTGGTGGTCCACTAGGGGTTAAACGCATTCGCACAGCGCCATCACCTCTCCCTGCTTCACCCCTATCCTATCTCGACTTTCCCCTTCCTCTCAACAAGGCATCTCAAAATTTGAAGGACACTATTAATTCTGAGCAGGACACCTCTGTTCCCTCTTATCATTACAGATGTATTCCAGATTCGGACGATCCCACCTGTGGACCCACCAAGGCCTGGCCACCCTCAAGGGCAGAAAACGATCAGAATTTTAAGTAGCCACTTGCTAGGGTAAATAAATAATAAAAAACATGAAGATTCTTTTCTTTAGCCTAATAACAAAATAAAGGTAGGCGGGTCTTTACAGTTTCTTCTCCTCAGAGAAGATGGTACAGATTGACCAGTCAGTCTCTTACTGTTTTATTATAGATTTCCCTGTTGTTATGTATAACTTTTGAGCTGATTAATTCGTGCGCTTTGCATTGCGCTATTGTTTTGTTGTTTTCACTGAGTAGAACACGCCATGTCGGACATTTAAGTTTGTGTAATAAAACCTCCACTTTTCTCACGATTTTAAATGAATCATCCTCTTCCATCTAATCCGAGAATGGAACAAATGGCGACGAGGTACAAAGGACCAATGCAGTAGCAAAAAGGAACTTCTAGTTTGCAGTATTTAAGTGAAGTTTTTGCAGTTTTGAGGTAGCCGGTAAATTGGGTAAGCTTCCGACTTCCGAGATTTTCGTTCCCGTGGCCACCCTCATGTTTTGATCAAGTTTTGCAGTTAGCATTGGAGCCTTCATAGATGCCGTATTATAAATGTTTAAGCTTAATGCTGACGATTTTTTCAAGATTGGAAAGCTATAGTGATTATTTTCCAAGGTGTACCCTAGATTGATGATAACCTATGGTAGGCCAATTGTGTTTATCGGTAACCTTGTTTCCAGTGTTTTGTGGACGGTAGCCTTGATTGATCATAGCCTACCGTAAGCCTATGGTGCTTAACCCCAGTGCTTTGAGGAGTGGAGTAAAACAAATTGCATATAGGCCTAGCCTAGTACTATGATGTTTAGCTTATGTTGTCAGTGCTATAATATTTAGCCTATTCTGTCTGTGCCATGATTGCATGTTGTGTATTTTGAGATTATTACCAGTTCACCCAGTGACTTAGCCTATAATCATGCCTCAAGAAAATGAAAATAGGGCTAACCGCAGAGTGAACATTGATCATTTTAATCCTTCAAAGATTTCTTTTGAATTGTGGTTAAGTTTGTTGGAAGCAAATTTTTTAAATTTGGAAATAACTGAGGCAAATAGTAAAAAAAATTTACTTCTGGTTTCTATTGGTACTGAAGTTTATGCTATTTTAGGAAACATTTGTGCCCCAGATTTACCACATACTAAGTCGTATGAGGATTTATGCAAATTACTTAAGGCACATTATGATGTAAAGCCTAGTTATCATAGAAGTTTATTGGCTTTTCAACAAAGGAGGAAAATAGGAGGTGAGACATTAAAAGATTTGTATGCAGACCTGAAGTGTCTAGCCAAAGACTGTGATTTTGGTAGCAACTTTGATTCTCGTGTGCGGGATCAGTTGTTTATGGCTCTTGAAAATGAGGTTTATTTTTCAAATCTGGTTGCTGAAAATTTAAATTTGAAGGTTATGTCTTCTATCCAAATAGTTGAGAGAGTTTTGAATTTTGAACAAGCTTATGTTTCTGAAAAGGCTGGTGTTGTTCAAAAGGTTAAAACCCCAACCAATGGTCCCATGAGTAAGTCAGTTTCTTGTAAACACTGTGGTTACCCTCATGATAGTGCAAAATGTCGCTTTAAGAATTTAACATGTAATTTATGTGGTAAGAAAGGACATTTAAAACAAGTTTGTTGGAAGGCTTCAAAAGATGTCAAAGGTAATGTGAAGCCAAAGCCAGTAAAAGAAAGTTTTAATAAGGCTTCTGAGAAAAAAACATAAGGTTAAAGTTAAAGCAGTAGACAAGGTAGCAGTTTCCAGTGATACTGATGAAGAAAGACTGTTGTCAGTAAAAAATGTCAATGCTATTGGTAAAGATGAAGTGAATATTTTGGTTAATGGTAAGTTTGTACCTTTTGAGGTGGATACAGGTGCTGCTGTGAGTACCTTGACTAAAGATTGGGTTCATAATTTGGGATTGTCCATGGTAGATTGTAATAAAATGTTAAATGCTTATGATGATCTCAAAATAAATGTTTTGGGTAAAGTTGGAGTGGATGTTTACTATAATTCTCTGCAAGTGAAACAGACATTTTATGTTGTAGGGAATCATAATTCTAACTTATGTGGCAAAGATTTGATGCCAAAAATAGGTATTTATTTGTCTGGTATTAATGATTCTTCTAAAGTTTCTAAAGTCAATGGTTCTGTGGTAGAATTGTTGAATGATTATGAAGTTAATCCTAATAAACCCATTTCAGATATTGCAGCTCACATTCATGTTAAGAGTGATGTAGTTCCAAAATTCAGAAAACACAGATCAGTTCCAATTCACTATAAACCTTTAGTTGAAGATGCTTTAAATAAACTGATTGTAGATGATATAGTTGAGCCTGTTAACCATAGTGAGTGGGCTGCCCCCATTGTTACTGTGTTGAAATCGGATAAGGAGTCTGTACGTATCTGTGGAGATTTTAAAGAATTGAATAAATGTATATCATGTGACCAATATCCATTACCTAAAACAGATGAGTTGTTAGCATCTATTGGTAAGGGAAAGATTTTTTCTACTATTGATTTAAAAAATGCATATTTACAGATTTCTGTGAGTGAAGAAAGCCAAAAGTATTTAGTAGTAAATACACATAAAGGTTTGTTTAAGTACAAAAGATTACCTTTTGGTCTTTCTTCTTCACCAGCTATATTTCAGAGATTTATGGCTAACCTGTTGAAAGATGTAGAGGGAGTTGATGCTTATTTGGATGACATTATTGTAAGTGGTGAATCTGAAGAGCAGCATGATCTTAGGTTTATTGAAGTGTTAAAAATTTTGCAAGAGCATAATGTTCAGATTAACAAGAAAAAATGTGCTGTTAAGGTTTCTTCTTTAGAATATCTTGGATTTTGTATCTCAGGTGAAGGAATCAAACCTTCCCCTAAGAAGGTCAAAGCTATTCTAGATTCTCCACCCCCTACTTCTGTTGCAGAGTTGCAATCTTTTATTGGAATGTTGACATATTATTGTAAATTCATTAAGAATTTTTCTTCCAAGCTGGCCCCCTTGTATGAATTGCTAAAAAAGAATAAAGTTTTTAAATGGTCTGAACTTGAAAACAAAGCTTTTGAAATTGTAAAATCGGATTTATCAAAAGGTCCCCTTTTGGCTAATTATGATGGTAATAGTCCACTAGTTGTTGAAGTTGATGCGTCTCCTATTGGTGTAGGATGTGTATTGTTGCAAAAAATTGATGGAAGAGAATTACCAGTTTATTTTGCTAGTAAAAAACTGACATCAGCTGAACAGAACTATGCTCAAATTGACCGAGAAGGGCTTGCCTTAGTTTTTGGGTTGAATCGCTTTAGATATTTTTTACTTGGAAGACAATTTGAAGCAAGGACCGACCATAAACCACTTTTAGGCTTATTTGGCAAAGGGCGTCATATTCCCACTAATGCCAATGCTCGTATTCAGCGTTGGGCACTGTTTCTCTCTCAATATGATTTTGAGCTTACTTACAAAGTGGGTAAAGAAAATGTTGTGGCTGATGCCCTTAGCAGGTTGCCTATTGATGATGATCATAAATCCATGACTCCAAATGAATACATTAAGTTAGTTGAAGCTTTAGATTTTGAAGATATTTCTTTTTCAAAAATCAGAAATTGTACTCAGAAAGATGAGGTTTTGGGTCAACTCATGCATAATATAAGATTTGGTTGGTCTACAAATGATTTGAGATTACATGAATATGGTTCTGTTAAATCTGATCTTAGTTTATATGACAATGTAATTTTGTACAGAAACAGAATTGTAATACCTACCAGCTTAAGATGTAAAATACTTGAGCACTTACATAGTGGTCATAATGGGATAAATGTGATGAAAGCAGAAGCTAGGAATTGGGTTTGGTGGCCTAAAATTGACCAAGATATTTCTGAAATTACAAAGAATTGTCCAGTTTGTTTTAAAAATTTTCAACCAAACCAAGCTCCTGTGTTGTCATGGTCTACCCCTGATAAGGCATGGTCAAGACTTCACATTGACTATGCTGGACCCATAAATAACAAATATTTTCTTGTAATTGTAGATTTTTGTATAATTATAGAAAGAGTATGCATAGTGGTATAGGTAAATCACCAGCAGAGTTACTATTTGGAAGATGTTTTAAAACAACTTTAGTATCTGTAAAATGTTCCCCTAACAAAGACAGAGACCTGGAAAAATTGTCAAAGAAAGTTTTCTCTGAAGGAACAAATATGTACAATGTTGGTGATGCAGTTTTTGCTAAAAATTTTGGGAAGGGAGAGTCTTGGATTGAAGGTAAAATTATTGAAGTGCTTGGTGTAAGGAATTATTTGGTGCAAGTTCATGATTTTGGTAATATATCATGGAAGAGGCATCATGATCAGCTTATGCCTAGATTTACTGGTACTTGTATTAAGACACCTAGAGAGTCTCCAATGCCTTTAGGTTCTTCGAATGTAAGTAATTATTCCTATGCCTCTAGTTCCACTAATGATGTTGAAGTATCTTCACAAAGGTGTGATGTTTCAGTTCAACCTGATAGTAATTGTATTGAGTCTGAAGACACAGTCTCAGAAACTGAAAGGTGTGGTGTGAATGATAAACAGATTGTATCACCATCTCCAGTATTACGGAGATCAAAGAGAATTATTAAGCCACCAGAAAAATTAAATTTGTAATGTCTTTTGTTGCCATAATATATTGATATTTCTGTATAATGATTGTTGTATGTTGATATTTTTCTGATCTATTTTTGATAAGTTTTGTATGTCTTTTCTTGGAGGGAGGAATGTTATGTATAACTTTTGAGCTGATTAATTCGTGCGCTTTGCATTGCGCTATTGTTTTGTTGTTTTCACTGAGTAGAACACGCCATGTCGGACATTTAAGTTTGTGTAATAAAACCTCCACTTTTCTCACGATTTTAAATGAATCATCCTCTTCCATCTAATCCGAGAATGGAACACCTGTGTCGTTCAAGAGAATGGTCATTACTTCTCCATGAGTGGAGAAGGATCATAACTCCCTCAGAAACTCCAAATTTGAAGGAACAGCAGGGGTGATGAGGAACAATTCTAGATAACCCTGTCCATTGATATAGTATTAGATATTTAATTGCCATACTCAGAAGTTCACGCAGGCACGAGTGCACATATCATTTGCCAGTCTGTCATCAAATAACAGGAGCTCTACAAATGGAAGCCCTCAAGGATCCTTCTCATCACCAACACTCCTTAACCTAGAGCTAGAAGTCGTACTTTGAAGATTCGTTATAAAACTTCTTTGCAGGATGTAAGTCGAACTGTGTTCATAGTTTTAAGGAAAAATATGATGAGAATCCTGAGGTCATATTAAGAGAGAATGAGTTAGGAGCACAGGGCTCTCTTTCTTAAGCACAATTAGAAAATTACATTCACGATCTACTCACATCACACTCACCCTAAATACACGCAGCTTGCTATGCAGATGACATAGCACACAGTTACACATCAGACCGCTAAAAACAGCTACAGACCTCCTGCGGCAATACTACAACACACTGCAGGAGTTATTCACCACAAAAAGACTTAAATTAGCCCAAGCCAAACCCACATTTACTTTCCATCCAAACTGGACAGCAGGCACTGCCACATTCTTCAACTCACCATAAACAACATCCCCTTAACACGCGCACATAAATCAAATTTCAGTCAAAATGACCTTAAAAGAGAGTCTGCTGATTACAGTGAGTAGAAAAAAAAATATATTCTCAGTAAGAGAAACAGTCCTAAAAAACTAATGGAGCTCTTTGAGAAAAGTTTGGAGAGGAGAAAAGAAGATGCTGTCCTGAAGAAGAGTTGTCAGCTGCGAATCCATCACATTACCTATTTTTTTTTCTGTAAATCGGGGATACCCATCACTGCTTAATCTAGTATTTAAAGATAGTGTGTTGAATTTTTAATAAATTGAGTATGAACCACCAATTGAAATAAAGTGACTACTGTGTGTTGTTGATGGAGTATATCATTGAAGATGTTTTGCCTGAAAGTAGAGGCACTTAAAATGACATTTGGAGGAGCTATCCGAAATTAGATTACATCAAAATTAATTAGCTCTGCAGTTATTGACTGGAGGACCTTATTTAACCACAATTCTGGACAAGAAATGAACGATATTATTTGTGGCTTTCTCATCAATTTCGAGTGAAGAGCTCAGGAAAACTTGCAGATCCAGCCAGAAATGCATATCACAGATGCTCAGAACACTCAGATCCACAGGTGTATATAATTTTTCTTAAGTCACCGAGTATCTAGAATTAAACATTGACGAGAAAGAGATAGTATGAAAATTAATATATAGGATGAGAGCTAAAAAGTAGCGAATTAAAAAGAGAGAATTATTTAGCACAGATAATATTGAGGTGCAGTTAAAAAGGCAGTCCTCGGTTATACTCGTCACGTGAATGAAAAAGTTTTGTAAACAAACTTTAATCTCATTATTTCCTCCCCTCTCATCGCTTAAAGAGCCGTCTGTCTGTACTTGCTTGTACACTTTATCCGTATCCGTTTTCACGCAGTAACTTTGTAAGTAGGGTCTCGAAAAGGCTTAGGGAATAACGCATTTGGGTGCATAAATTGAATTTTAATATGGCTAAAATTCATTTTATGCACTCCTTCAAGTTTTGGACTAAACTTATTTTGTTATAAGTTTTGAATTCATCTGATAACTTTTTTTCTTTATAATGGTATATTTTTAGAAGAGGGGATTACAAAGAAAAGTCTGAAAAAAAAAAAACATTTTTGGTGCGTCCAAACCAAGCCTAACCTCACCTCACTTAGAGGAATGCGTCCTCTCTAGCCGGGGGCTTCATATTCCATTAATCCCCAGAACTAAAATAATATCAATGAATAATTTTTGTATTAGGGCCGATAGTGGTGGCAGCGATACGTAGTTAAATAACCTAATAAAACCTAACCTAACCTTACTCGAATTTGAAGTCTTGCATACCTCAATAGGATTAATTTGGGTGTTTATGCAGCAGCACGGTACATATCAGGAAGTGGTGGTAACACTGATTTGTCGGGTAGGGAACGGAAAGGATATATAAAACACAATTTGGAACACCTACAGTTTAGCGGGCCATACCAATGTTCAAAACCTACCAATAGATGGCGATAGGCTCTGACTAGAGAACTGGCGGATGAACACACAACAAAAATGGTGAAAAATAGGCATAAAGCAATTTTTTACTATCCTAACTAAAAATACTTACCGAACTTCTTAGCCAGGGGGCCCTCGCCCCCCTAAATAAAAATACTTACCTAACTTTCAGTCGAACTACTTACCTGAGTGGAGGGATGAGGCCGTTGAGCGGCATAGCCTGCTCAACTGTAAACTACCCCAAATTTTGTTTGTTCCGGTTTTACATTCAGGGATGGCGCTTTGACTGCCCTGTGTTGGAGCTGGTTCTAGTCATTAATCACTATCTGTGTGAAGATGCCCTGTCGGAGAGAGGTCCATGCATCTGTTTTTGTTAGTTTGAAGTTGTCCTCTGTTGACCAAAATGCTAGTAAATATTTATGATTTAATTTTTCTTTCCAATGATTATTGATATTTTTTGAACAAATCTGACCTTCTAAGCCATTGGAAATTATTCTGGTTAATATTAGTTTTATGCATTCCCTCCATAAACTACCCGAGATATATAGTTGTTATTACCTTTTCCTGAATTGTACCCCGTTGCTTTAAAGACTCTCAAACTCACCCTATTAAAGTATTTAAAACTTCAATTTTGTTAGGTTAGATAACTTAGATTTGGTTATTTAATTACTCACCACTGCTCACCTGTGCCGGCCCAAACACAAAAAAAAAGCTATTTCCGAGGAAAAAAGTGATCAGATTAAGTCAGAATATATTGACGTTTAATCAGAATAAAATACTTTAGTCTATAAAGGATGCATATAACAAATCGTAACTATTATTCCTAACCTAACTCAATTCATCCCAGCCTAACCTAAGCAATAATTGAGTAATTTACCATTACTGTATTATGAATGTCAGCAACATTCTAAACATAAAGAACCTTCTAAATCGAAACCTACTTAAATTGCATAAGATATTCGTCACTTAATTTACTCTTGTTTTTTCCTCTCCTTTTTCTGTTTTTGTTTCAGTGGTTTATTACCTGTGAGTCTTTTAGAATGATATGATCTTGATCATTATAAGTTGTATAAATGATGTTCATGGGTAGAGTAGGATATCTATTCCAAAAATTAGATGGCACATTGTACCTGCAACACTTGCATTCTCTAGCAGTGTCTCTCGGCTTTGGTGTATTGCTGTCAAAATCACCTTGTATGAAATAGGAATCAGATTTTATACACAGTAGTAAAAATGTTTAACACATGGAAGTTTGATGAAAATTGAATTGAGGGATTAAGAAGTATATGTTTGTATGAAATTATGTCAATTTGAGGTAATTTTTATGGAGACTTTCCAGAATATAAATCATACTTAGGCAATGGGGAGGATTTTTTAAGCCATATGCATTGTCGTAAGTGATGCCTTTGTTTCAGATTGAGAATATTCTCTTGAGTCTTGATAGTATTGTATATCATTGAACAATCATACTATGTCATTATGTGAAAATTTTCTGGCTCTGTCCTTGAAGATTCTAATAAAGAGGACATCTGCTAATGATTGTACCTCATGATTTTAAATGAAAAATATAAGATGCATAATTTTACCACCAATTTTTTTTTTGTGTACTAACAACTAAACAAAGAGAGAACAGCAAAACAGTCATTATTGTTGAAGTTTCTGAATGGTAATGAAAACTTTTCAAGTCTTTATAAAAGTTTTCCCAAATTTGAGAATAACTTCATGCTAACACAATGTTGCTTTTCAAGATCTGTCTTTGCTCTAAATCTAACAAACTGGCTAGTGTACTAAAAACATGATCACTCAACCGCAGCTATCTCAATGACAAATTGACTTAGCTTGATGCAACTTGGTGCTGTATTAATGCTTCAGGACACAATTGCATAGTACAGACCCTTCCCAACTTATGAACGAGTTAGGTTCCAGAAATCCGTTCATGAGTAGAATTGTCTGTAAGTTTTGTTTAGGTAAAAAAAAGTAATGTACAGTACAGTGTTACCCCGGTTATTCGTGCTTCTTGGTTCGCGTTCTCACTCTATCGCGTTTTTTTTTTTTATAAATTATTTTATTTTATTTTATGGGTATACGCAAAAATATTAAAATATTGAAATTTTTTTTTTTCAGTATTTTAATTCTTTTATTGAAATTTACGTTGTGTGCTGTTATTTATAATGTAAAGGGTGTTTTTTTAACAGTGCAGGGAGGGTTTATACAGTTTGTAAGCGAAAAAATAATTGTAAATAAGTATGTGTATCACGTCATCATCACCTCATTCATCGTAATATTATCTATCACTTTCATAAAATTGCTTGCTGTTATTTATAATGTAAAGGGTGTTTTTTTTACAGTGGAGGGAGGGTTTATACAGTACGTAAACGAAAAAATAATTGTAAATGAGTATGTATGTCACGTCATTATCACCTCATTCACCGTAATTTTATCTATCACTTTCATAAAAATTTACGTTGCTTGCTGTTATTTATAATGTAAAGGGTGTTTTTTTAACAGTGCAGGGAGGGTTTATACAGTACGTAAGCGAAAAAATAATTGTAAATGAGTATGTATGTCACGTCATTATCACCTCATTCGCCGTAATTTTATCTATCACTTTCATAAAAATTTACGTTGCTTGCTGTTATTTATAATGTAAAGGGTGTTTTTTTAACAGTGCAGGGAGGGTTTATACAGTACATAAACGAAAAAATAATTGTAAATGAGGATGTATATCATGTCATTATCACCTCATTCACCGTAATTTTATCTATCACTTTAATAAAAATTTACGTTGCTTGCTGTTATTTATAATGTAAAGGGTGTTTTTTTAACAGTGCAGGGAGGGTTTATACAGTACGTAAGCGAAAAAATAATTGTTAATGAGTATGTATGTCACGTCATTATCACCTCATTCACCATAATTTTATCTATCACTTTCATAAAAACTTACGTTGCTTGCTGTTATCTATAATGTTAAGGGTGTTTTTTTTAACAGTGGAGGGAGGGTTTATACAGTACGTAAACGAAAAAATAATTGTTAATGAGTATGTATGTCACGTCATTATCACCTCGTTCACCGTAATTTTATCTATCACTTTCATAAAAATTTACGTTGCTTGCTGTTATTTATAATGTAAAGGGTGTTTTTTTAACAGTGCAGGGAGGGTTTATACAGTGTAAACGTAAAAATATATTAAAATATCTTTGTACATATAGGCGGATCCTACTTCGCGGATTTCCTGGTTCGCGCCGGGTCCCGGAACCGAACTACAGCGATAAGTGAGGCAACACTGTACATACATATGCAGTGCTGTACAGTACTTAGGCTAAAAACACTTTGCTACTACATAAAACATAAAGTATATAGTATTAATGAATTTAAGATTGTAATAATAATGTAATAATTCAGTAAAATGCAGTAATACATAGCTACATTAATTCATGGGTAAATAATGGGTAAGATTTTGTTCGTATCTGTGAAAGTTCGTAACTTGGTTGTTCGTAAGTAGGAAAGCTTCTGTACTACTGTTGCTAGTCTTCTGCGCTAGTTCATTGACTCATTTTATAGATTCCTTTTCTTCGGAATACTGCCATCAGAAACCTGCTTTATGTTAGGTTAGGGAGACATAATACAGGCCAGAAATTATACAAAAAGAAGCAAAATAATTAATTGAGATACTTTGTAACCAAGAGCATTGTAACTTGAGGACAGTGTATACCAAGGACCCTCTGTATATGGTATCAGTGAATTCGAATACAGTAATGATAATATAAGTATACAGTAAAGCACAGTAATACATACATTGAAACTTGGGCAGGATTTTGTTTGTATCTGCGAGTGTTCGTAACTCAGTTTTTCATAAGTAAGGGAGCATCTTTATAGACAGTATATATATATTATGTATACAGAAGCTCCCATACTTATGAACAACCGAGTTACTAACATTCGCAGATTTGAACTAAAACCTACTGATTTTCTACTCATGTATTATGTATGTATTACTACACTGTACTGTATTATTACATTATTATTACTTTACTAAAATGTCATTACTACTGCATACTTTAGGTTTTGTAGTAGTTAACAAGCATCAAAGAGGACTCTAATTAACACAAGGTTCCTGGACCCATTGTTGTAGATATCCTTGTTGAAGAGAGTGATAGATTCTTCTTCCAAAGACAAAGACCCGGAAGTTCCACTTCCAGAGAGGCTCAAACATCTTTTTCCAGAAAAGTGTCTTCAGCAAAGATTGTTCTGTACTTACTATGTCTTGGTGCTTTCCAAATTTTGATAAAAATTAAATGGTAGTAAAAAACATACATACATATACCTGGCCTCATTCCCCCTTGTAAGGGGGTGGCCGAGCCAAGAAACATGCACTCACCACAATCCACACATACTCCAACCGCTCCTTTTAGCTCTGTGGGGATAAAGGGTTGCTACATTTCCCCCCCTTCCACACTGCTTGGGTAACCCACAAGGTAGAAACAGTGCCATAATTGTTGTAAGGTATTTTTAGGGAAAAGTTTTCAAAATTATGTTTTTGCTTTCCAACAATGTCTGTTGATATATACAGTATTTAAAGCCAATTGAGATGCTGGCCCACCATAAACTCTTGGTGCGGATATTTCATCTTAAAAGTTCTCTCAGTATAGGGAGTCCCCGTTTAACGTCAGGGTTCTATTCCTGACAGGTAACTTAACCCGGATTACGATGTAAGTTGGAAAACACCTAAATTCAAACCTAGTTCCCCACCAGTGTTAAAAGTAAATACTCGTAAACATAGAAAAATAATCTAAGTTCTTATTCTAAGACATGAAAATAGTAAAACTAAACTTAACAGTATTACTTACCTTTTCTTGTGTAATCTTATACATTAAACTGGGAAAATTACAGTACAGTGTAGTATACAGTACAATATTGCTTACCTTTACTCGTGTGGTCAGCTTGCACACTGGAATGGGCATTGCTAGGGAGGGAGAGACAGGCTTATAAGGAAGAGGAGGCTGGAGAGGCAGGTGCTGAGGAAACTGGTGCAAGTGAGTCTGGAGAGGCAAAAGAACATGCAGCAGATGATGGTGATAATGGGGCAAGTGAGTCTGTAGAAGTAGAAGCACTTGAGGTAGAGGGTACAGGGTCTGTTGGGGGGGCTCTACCCTCACGAAGAATTGGTCGAGGCGAGTCTGGAAGGATTCCCTCCTTTTTCTCCTCCCAAATTTTCTTGTATCACTGCAGGGCATCATTGATGACTCTGGCGACGTCAGTGTGTCTGGCAGTGTTGAGATCCTAAGCCTCAAGCTTTACCAGGGCAAATAATTCTTCTAATTCCTTGTGGTGAATCTCTTGGGTTCTGGGCTTGGTATTTCTTCATCCTCTTCAGCCATTTGCTTCTCCAGTTGAATGAGGTCCTCGGCAGATAACTCCTCTCCATGAGATTCCAGAAGCTCTTTTACATCAGCCTCCACCTCCAACTTGAGCTCCTTACTCTGGGCAACTACCTTCTTGGTGACAGCCTTGTCTCCTCAAAGTCTCGGAAGTTATTCACAAAGTAGGGGAGGGGCCCAGTTTCTACCATACCCCATTCAAATTCGTGTACTTCACTTCTACCCAGGCATCAGCAATATTCTTCACAGCCTAAAGAATATTGTACTACTTCCAGAAGTCTTTGAGAGTCAAGTTCTTGTCCTTTTCAGTTGCCCTGAGTGCCATAGTGATTGTCCTTCAGAGGTAGTAGGGATTTAAAGAGGCAATGACCCCCTGATCCATTGGCTGTAACAATGCAGTGATATTAGGTGCAAGGTAAACCACTTGACATTAGGATGAAAGTCATCCAAATGAGGAGGGTGACCAGGGGCAGTGTCCAGCAAAAGCAGCACCTTAGAGTCACAGTACTTCCCCACTTCAGGCACAAAATGGTTGCTAAACCAGTCCTCAAATATCTGAAGGGTTATCCAAGCCTTCTTGTTCGACTTTCAGATGACTGGCAGTTGACCCTTCCAAATGCCCTTGAGTTTTCTGCCAAGTAAACCAACAAAGGCTTCAGCTTACAGTCTCAGCAGCATTAGCCCCCAAAAGCAAAGTCAGTCTCTCCTTGCTGACTTTATGGCCTGGTGCTGTCTTCTCCTACTGGACGATGTACGTACAACTAGGCACACACTTCCAGAACATGCCATACTCATCCACATTAAATTCTTGTTTGGCACGGTAAACCCCTCCCTAATTATTTCTGTCAACACACTGAGAAACCCTCTAACTGCTTCCTCATCACCACTAGCAGTTTTGCCTTACACCCTTAGGTTATGCAAATTAGCACGACTCTTAAAACGATTAAACCAACCTCTCCTGGCCACAAACTCTTCATTTTCACTCCCTTCCCCATTTTCTCTTTCTAAGGCTTCGAACAGTATTTTAGCCTTTTCCTGTATTACCATGAGGCTTATTGGGATATGCCGTCGATGATGGTCAACAAACCATAGCACTAGCAATCTCTCCATTTTGATCATATGGCAACTACGCTGCTTAATAATCACAGTGGACATCATAGGAATAGAACCTTTCACGTGTTCATGGATGTGATTTGTCTTTGAAGATCGTCGCCACGGTCATACGGACTAATCCTAGTGTGCGGTCAATGTTCGTAGTAGTGTCTTCCTTTCCCGAGAGTTTTACTTTTTCAACTTTTATTTTCATGGTAGTGGCTTTTCTTTTCTTCATAGCACTGCCTTCAGAACTGTCACCACTATGCTTGGGAGACATAGTAATATCAGTAACGAGCAAACGCAAGTGAAACGAATGAGAGAGCAGCTGAATATGAGGCACAATTTGGCGGGTGAGAGTACACTAAGCCGTGGTTCTTCTTCCTCTTCTGATGCCATGTGATGCCATATTCTTTCGTGACACTCAACAAACTGTTTTGCATAAGATCGAATTTACGGCTATGTGTTTGGTATTTTTTTTAAATTCAGTATAACCAAATAAATTAACTTGATATATACAAATACAGTAGCGTATTCGTCCGCCATGCTTATAAACTATTCAGCGGGCGTGGTTTGAATTTACCCCACCAGCCAGGTAGGTCGAAAACTTAATTTATTAATAATTATTGCTGTATTTATTGGCCTCCAACATGACTGTGGAACGATGTAAAACAGGGACCCCCTGAAATTATAAACATTGGGAAATATTAGCTGAGCCTCATATAAACTATTAGATATGAAGCAGGTTCATATAATATCTATTAAAGGATGAGCTTTAAAGACTTCTGAATACTCAAAAAATAAATATGAATTATAGTTTATTGTAAGTGTGGATTATGTATGTGTATTTGTACTCTTCATAATTATGTATTTCACAATTTTTTTCAGGTATGAGAATGCCATTCTCTTCTGTTATTGCTTATTCAGCAATAAGTCTTGCTATTTTTAATAGTGGTCTGGCTGCTTTGGCGTTCTATAAGTGGCTGAAAACTAAAGAAAAACTCAGGAAATATACAGAAAAATACAATAACTCAAAAGAAGTTCAAAGGTATTTGATGCACCATTTTGGCCAAGTGAAGGATTTGCCACACTTGGCAGCTATAATTCCCCTTGAACTGGCAAACTACCACTCTCTTCTTGCCCTTTTTACAAGTGATACATGCGATGAATATGATGTTCCAAAAGTCAGGGTACTGGATGTTGGGTGTGGTCCTGGTGGTACTTCATTCCAACTCTCGCGTTTCTTCCGCGAGGTCATAGGTACAGATACAAGTATGGATATGCTCATGGCGGGTCAGATGCTTAAGCAGTTTAACGAATTTACTGCTTCATTCTCAAATGAAGGAGGAAAACATATTTCTATGATTAAGGTAAGAGTTCCCGAGGGTGCTGATAGAGAAAGAGTGACATTTTTGGACGAGGATGTATGTGCCCTTTCTTATAAATGTGGATTCTTTGACTGTGTACTTGTTTCCAATGCACTTACAGACTTGAGTGATCCAAAACAATTTCTTGAAAGTATTGGGGAATATGTGAAAACTGGAGGCTTATTAATAATTTCTGATGTGTTTAATTGGGAAAATGGACCAGAAGAAGACTTGAATGGAGAAGGAGATAACTTATCTGTTTCAGAAATAAGAAAGATTCTTAGTTCAGCATGGATATTCAAGAAAGAACATGATATTCCATATTATTTTCCTAGATGTGCTCGTCTTGCAGAGGTTGGAAATTCCAACATAACTGTTTGGATGAGGGCACCTGAAAATTGTGATGACTAGTTGAGTGTGCTATATATATAATATTCCATAATGAAGAATTTTCATCTATGCTGCAAGTGTTTTTTTCTTATTAATTTATGAATATGTAAATTGATTTTAATATTCAGAAATTAGTTTAATACAGATGGCATTAAAACTGTTTTGAATGTTACTTTTATCCAAAACAAGTTAATGAAGAGTTTTGACTGACTGGCTGATGAACAAGAGCTAGGATTTAATAATTTATTTGCAAAATTATGAATTATACATTTATGTCGTTTTAAAAGGCTCTTTATATTTAATTCTCATACAAGCTTTCAGGTAAAAATTGTATTATTGCCTTGCATTTTTAATAAATTTCATAAGGAAATTTATTACATTGAATATTTTTTTAACTTTGTGCTCCAGAAAACACTGTCAAGAGAAATAAATGATTAGAAGTTAGAATAATTTTTCAAGACTACCTAACTGTTAGATAACAATCATGATGGCAAGATTTGAACTATCCCAAGGTAATAGGGTCAGTTTTGGTAATTTTTTTGTAAAGCAATCTTGCCCTCAGTATTCGAGTTTTAATGATATTGCAGCATTAACATCTGTTTACGTCTCATCTTCCTCTTTCCATTGCCTGAGTTGGGGGTGAAAATATTACCTTTGTGTTCTCCTTTGTGTCATAGAAGTTGACTAACTGGGGTGGAGTGTGGGATCTGGGAATCCTTCCTACCTCTCTACCTCCTATAGAGTCAAGGTTTTGCTTTAACTCAGCCTTCCCCTTTTAAAAAGGATTATGGCCCTTATATAGAATGACACATACCATTGTAACTGATAAAAGACTCGATATATTTAAAAAGGGAATGAAACCGCAGACCAAATCACGTACAATAGGTATCTGGAAAATATTTATTCGCACTAAAAACAATACTCTGAGTAATCTCTATTTTCCATGAGCGTTGCTAATTGGGCATTGTTGCTAGAATATATTGTTTTACCATTGATTTCACTTTATTATGGTTAGACAGTAGGAGCTACAATTTTAGAAATACTACGAGTCTCGTGTATCCCGAATGGCTTTTGTCTAAGAGTAGCAGTACAAACTAGCTTTGAGTATTGAGCTCTGGTAAGATATCTAAAATAATTATACTGTGTAGCTACTGGTAAGGAATACAGTGCTGCAAAAGAAGGGGACCACCAAAACATATTGAAATTAAAATGTATGCATTGGGCACTACAAGGAAGCAGTCTGCCTGAGGTCACGTTGAGCTTCCCTCAGAGAGGAGTGCATTTGGAGAAAAGATGAGTCTTTCAAGGATACCATTACTACTAATATTCAAAGGGGTAGGACCAAAGTGTTGTTATAACTGGCAGTGGTTTGAGGGGTTCTTTTAAAACTAGGAATGAGATTATGTGGACCTACTATGTCTTTGTGTGAAGCCTCCAATCCTCTGTTTCTGAATCTGATAATGTGAATCTCATTTAGTTGCTACATATTTCCAAATGGAAAGATGGACAAATTGCGGAGAAATGCTTTTACAAAGGAATAATATGGCAAACCCTTTGGGCAATATATCGATACATAAGTATAGGAATATGTCACACCCTTTGGGGATCCGATCAGTTGCTTCAAGATTTCAAAACTTGTGTCATTCAATACAGAAAGATCCCCACACATAACTTTTTCTGTCAAGGAAACCTTCAAAAGGGATGCCTGCTTTTTGACCAGAGTATACAGGATCCTATGACGAAGTTTGCCCTAGAAAAGATCTTTGGATAGACATGTCAGCCATTCTGGCAGGGGCTGAAAATAACCAAAATTATATGGGAAGCCATCTGGAGTTTATACCCTTAGGCTTACCATGTGATGAACGATGGCCTATCTGGGAGATGGAAGAAGTCTAATCCCACAGTGAATATCAGAAAACATGTCTCATATTTAAAATGGGTCTGTTGGGGAAGATGATAAAAATGGAGAGCAGTAAAAAAGTACACCACCCCGTTTTAAACGTCGATTGTTTGCCTTTCCAGTGTAAAACTTGGACAAGTTTTGAGATATCCCAGCTCTGAATGTCGACAAAAAGAACATACTGTTAATGAAATGAAAGAGAGAGAGAGAAAGAGAGCCTCTCCCTATATCTAAGTACAAGAACTATGAAGTGTGTAGAGACTATACAGTTATCTGGGGGCCAGAGTGTTATATGGTCTTTACGCATTTCAAAGCTTCTGTTTTTTAGAATTGGAGCTCTATATAAATACTCTATTCTCTCCCTTTAAAAGGGAATAGAGTTTATAATGTGTAATGCTCAAATATCTAAAAGAAATAGAGTATTTAATATGAAATGCTCCATTATCTAAAAGTCAGCAGAGTACATAATATGTAATGTTCCAATATGTAAGACACAGACGCTTTGAAATGTGTAGAACCATATAATATCCTGGCAACCCAGATGAATGTGTGGTCTCTACACACTTAATAGCTCTTTATGATGAATGATAATAACTAATTGAGAGAATGAGGTGAAAAAGACGGCAAAGCTCGGGAGTCAGTTCATCTGCAAACTCCTTAAGAACCTTGCAGGGATATCATTGGGTCCGGATGCTGTGTTCGTCTTTAGAGAGTGGAGAGCCTTATGGACTTTGAGTGAAGGAAGAGCATAGGGTTTTTGAGAAGAGTAAGTTATGAAAACAGTTGCGTTAGCATCACTTACGGAAGAGCTGGCAGAAAAATGAGAACTAAAGAGAGTGGGTTTGTCAGTAGGAAAGCAAGCTGCAGAACCATCAGGTTGAGTGAGACGGGGAAAGCTCGTGTTAGATTGGTTTTTGAGAGGATTTTGTTTAATGACCAGAACCATTAATCAGTGGGAGAAGGGTTAAGATTATCAACTTTACTTTTTTAAAAAGAGGCTTTAAGCCTTCGAATCTGAGCAGTACTGTGATTCCTAGATGTATTAAAAGCAGAACGAGCTAAATCAGAGGGAGAGGCTTGATACGACCAGATGCTTGATCCGTGGCCTAAATAGTAATGGAGCAGGATGAGTCAAACCAAGGATTAGAGGGAGAAAAGGTTTTCAAAGAAGAGGGAATGAACACCTCCATTCCCGAGGTTATGATCTTGGCAACATTTAGGGCTCCCTGATCAGGGTTGTGGGTTTGAAAGCGGTGGTCATCCCATGGAAAGTCAAATTTTCGTAAATCATCATGTTGGGTATGCTTGGAATACTAGAAGCAGTACTGAATAAGAGGAATTGATGGAGACTGAACGAAAATGGAAGATATTGAGATCAAAGAGTGGCCAGAGCTACCAAGAGGAAAAAATAAAGAATATTAATAGTTTGAAGGATTAAAAGTAAAAAATAGGTCAAGAGTCTGAGCTACATGGTTGTGACGATCAGGAGCATGAGTAGGATGCTTGATAATCTGCTCCAGGTCAGAAGTAACAGAGAAAGTAAGGGCCTCACTCTCTCCTGCATCAGTGTGAGAAGAATGAAGCCTTGCACTGTGGTGTACACTGACGTCCCCAATACAGAAAACTTCAGCATGTGGGTGAAAGATAGCAAGAACTCATGGAAAGAGGACATATATTCAAAGAAGGACACAAAGACAGTGGAGTTAGGAGAACATTAACATATGGAAAGATATATATTGGTGGTGGAAAGATAGCTCTTCTGCCAGAGAACATCAAACGTAGAGGTTACAAGGTTCATGAGCCTTGCAATAGGAGTTTCAGTGTTACAATAAGCACAGACTCCACCTTTGGAACAGAAACGAGAGTACAGGTTATAGTGGGAGCTTTGAAATGGGTCAGGGGATGCATGACTAGACAGTTGGTATTAAAAAAATGAAGAGACTAGAGAGGGATGTACGCAAGTGCTCTTCAGCAGACGAATGATTGGAGTTCAGATCACAAATGTCAAGTGAAGGGCAGAGCCATTACTATCACCAAGCATGACAACCTTCACACCGATGGTGAAGTCAACAAAATCCCCGCAGATTCTTAGCACCCCTCTATGCTAGGTACTACGGGCCATAAGTTGTGAACCTTCCATAATTGTAAAAGAGATGAGAAAAAGAAAGCAAAAAGAAAGAGAAATGTGGAGTGTTGTGCCTGTTCAACTGTAATGGGATGGTAAGATATGTGTAACAAATACACAAGAATATTCAGTGTAGATGTAGGCATAGGGAAAGAACCATACCTGAAGGAAGACTTACCCTGGGGCTGCCTTGACTAGCCCTAATTGAGTCCAAAATACCTTCATTTGTAGTGTTCCACAGGTGGATGGTGTGTGCAGGTTTCTGTCTAGATAATTTTTGAAATTCACCAAGGTAGTCCTGTTAACAACAATATCTGGAAATTGATTCTAGGTGGAAAAGATCTTGTACGTTAAGAAATTTTCACATATGCTAGTGCTAAACCTTTTTCATATCTAACATAGAGCCATTGTTACGAGATGAATTTGAATTCAGAGTGAAAATTTTTTTTGTGGTCAATATTGTCAAATCCAGTCAGTAATTTAAATACTTCAATGAGCTGATCTCTTAGTCTGGAAGTTTCAGTGAGAACATTCCCAGAGCCTAAGTCGATCCTAGCACCTATGCCTGCTGATAGATGGGAAAAGCTATTTAGCCTTTGTCTAAATTCTTTTAAGTTATATAACCTGATTCTGTACCACTATTATAACTGAAAATATGTATAATTTTAGATCTGATATTCAAACAGCTTAAAAAGAGTTTCAGGAGCTGAGCATGGAATATGATGCCATGAAAACTTCCCCTGCAGATGCACTAAAAGGAAATGTGGTAGTAATAGAGGCTCTGTAGGTGGTGGCACTGGAAAACGTACAAACGGCTGACTATAAAGACCCAGTATTAGATAAAAACTGAAAGATGTTGTGATGGAAAGAGCTAATCCACTGATTAAACAGGCACTTGATAAAGAAAAGATAGTGGTAATCTCAGGCATAAGTGAATCTCAGGAGACAACATGGCAGGGAAAACTTGAACAAAATACAGCTAGGATTTCAGACATGATAAGGAACCTCGGAGTAGTATGTGGTCCTGAGGATATTGTAAATATTCACCAAATAGGTAAATATTTTAGGGATGGAAAGGAAAGACCAGCGAAAGCAACCGTTGAGAGAGGGAACACATGTAGAGAAATAATGATTTGAAAAACCTAATAGACCTTCAAGAATTCAAAACAGTGTTCATTAGACCATACAGAAAACAGGAAGGGATGGAAAGGATCATAAACTTGTTGCAAGAGGCTAGAAGGTTAAGTGAGGAAAGAAATGGAGAAGAGAAGAAGTTTTTTGTTTCAGAGTTCTTCCAGACAAAGGGGGTGATAAAGAAGATAATGATAGAAGATCAAGGGATGAGACCTCATTAAGATTGGTGTACACAGATGCTGATGGATTAGCTGGTAAGGCAGTAGAATTAAAGGATAAGTGTCAAAACAGTAAGGCAGATATAGTAGCGATTACAGAGACTAAGTTAAGAGAGGACATATACAGTGTCACAGTTTTTCCCAAGAGCTTCAGAATATTAAGGGTTGAAAGATCTGAGAGGACTGGTGGAGGGATAGCACTGCTCAATAGTGAAAGATTTCAGGTTGAACAAATAAATTTTGCTATAGAAAGTGAGTTCAAGGAATTTCTTGTTGCTCACATAAATACTGGGTCAGAGAGCATTTTAATAACTGTTGTATATAACCCACCAAAGAACCAACATAGGCTAGAAGTTTATGAAGAAAGTCATATTGGTACTCTTGAAATCATAAACTCAGTTCTTAATAATGCATGGGAAAGAAAATGCAGGAATTTGATTATGGGAGATTTAGATTATAGATAAATAGATTGGATAAACCTTGACCCACACAGTGGGAAGGACTCATTTGGGTCAAGATTCCTAAATTGTGTAGAAGAAAATTTCCTACACCAACATGTATAGAAAAAATTTGAGTATGAACCACCAGTTGGTAAGAACGACCACTCTGTGTTGTTGATGGAGTATATCATCGAAGATGCTCTGCCTGAAAGTAGAGGTACTGAGAACATGAGGAGGAACTACCCGGAAGGCGATTACATCAAAATTAATAAGCGTTTTGCAGTTATTGACTGGAGGACCTTTTCTATCAAAAAATCTGTTCAAGGACTGTACAACATCTTGCATGAGGAATATGGGAAGATAGTAGATTGTTGCATACCTTCCACCAAAATAGGAGTTACTCATGCCAGAGAGAAATGGTCCAATAATGAGTGTAAGAAAGCTAAGGAGTGGAGAGACATATGCTGGAAAAGGCATAGGAAGAGAAAAGCATAAATGCCTAGCAGACTTATAAGAGAACAAGAAATAATTACCTAAGTAAAAGAAGAGAGGCAGAGAGAGAATATGAGAGGGATCACCAGGAAGGCTAAAGAAAATCCCAAACTTTTCCACAGCTTTATCAGAGGTAAACTGAAGGTCAAAGAACAGGTTTTAAAGTTAAAGAGAGCGGATGGAAGCATCACTGAGATGGATGAAAAGATCTGCAAAGAACTGACCAAGGAGTTCAGTCAGTTAACTCTATCAACATATTAGGAATCCATAAAGCCTCTTGTCTTGGAGGAATCATATAATCCAAATTTCAAAATTTCCATCCAAAAAATTGGGGGTTTTGTTTCGATTTCGTCATTACTTTTCCTCTTTGCAATTACTTAAAATTTACAAAGGTCTTATCCATCCCTGCTTAGAATACTGCTCACACATCTGGGGTGCTTCTTCCTTTACTTATCTTCTTGATCGGGTTGAATCTAAGGCAGTCAGACTCATTAATGATCCTTCTCTTACCTCTAACCTGGATTCTCTCTCTCTTCACCGTATGGTATCTTCCCTTTTGCTTTTCTATCGCTACTACTTCCATTGCTGCTCTGATGAGTTGGGGAGTTGCATCCCTCCTCCACTGCCGAGGCCGCGTAACACTCGCCAAGCGGCCTCATCTCACAGGTACTGTGTGGAGATTTGTAGCTCGCGGATTGGTCGGTGCAGTGACTGCTTCTTCCCATCTACCTCCAGACTCTGGAACTCTCTTCCTCCTTCTGTCTTTCCTAATTCTTATGACCTTTCATCCTTCAAAAAGCAGATCGTCATCGCAGAGCCTAGTCCTCCATATATCTGGGTCCTCTGTACTTTGACTGCTTTTTTCTGTCTGTCGTTTTCCTTTGTGTGTCTTTACCTCATCTCTGCCTTGTCCTTAACCTTTTTCTTTTCCTTTGCCTTTGAATTTTCTCGTGCCCGGGCCTTTATTGATGAAGGAAGGTTATGACTGTTCCCGGTGACAAACTCATAAAAAAAGTATTTACAGCAGAAAATACCCCACCCCCTCAGGTTGTAGAGATAGGAGCTCATGGGTCGGTATTAGGGAACATCATCTTTTCAGTCACAGAGTTATGCAAAGCGCTGATGGAGTTAGATGCCCTTAAAGCTACAGGTCCATATGATATATCCCCTTATGTAACCAAGAAATTATCTAAATCAATATCAGCAGCACTAAGTATCATATATGAAAAGCCGCTGGAATAAGGGGAGGTTCCAAGATGCTGGAAACAAGCGAACGTGATACCCATCTTCAAAAAAGAAAGGAGGGATACAGCTCTAAACTATAGACCTGTTTCCTTGAGCAGCATAGTTTTCAAAGTTATGTAGAAACTATTAAGAAAACACATCTCTATTCACTTGGAATCCTTTCCCTTTTTGTCAGTGAGACAAGCATGGCTTCAGAGAAAGTAGATCAACAGTAACAAACTTATTAAAATTTTATGATGAGGTAAGCCGAATCTTACAAGATAGGAGAGGCTGGGCAGATTGCATATTCCTAGACTTCCAGAGAGCATTTGAGACGGTCCCACACAGTAGATTTATTAAGAAACTGCAAGCAATGGCGAGCATAAGTGGATGTCTTTGAATGGATAAAAACATACTTAGAAGGAAGGGAACATATGGTTAGAAAAAGGCACTCGGTGTCTGAATGGAGAGGGGATGGTAATGGAGTTTCACAGGGTTCAGTTTTAGGATCACTTTTGTTCCTTGTATATGTAAATATGTAGTAGGTTGGCCCATGGCACCAGCCGCCCGTTGCGATACTACAGCTGAAGGATTTTTAAACTTGAATAGGACTGTCCAGGACAGTTCGATGTTAAGTCTTCCTTCAGTTACGGTTATATTTTATGCCTACAACACTGAATATTCTTGGATATTCACTACACACCTCTTATTATCCCTTCACTTCTGACAAGTCATTACACTCTCTATCTCTGTTACTTTTTACTTAATGTATTCTTCGTGCCCAGGTTCGGTGGGGGCTGTTTATTTTATTTTATTTTTTGGGCCGTCCTGGTGTCACAATCATAAAAAAAAAAAAATGACCTACCAGAGTCTGTAAATTCATTCATGAATATGTTTGCAGATGATGCAAAGATTGTGAAGAAAGTAAGAAACGAGAATGATGGTAGAGAACTTCAAGAAGATCTAAGTAATCTGCATGAGTGGTCAGAAAAGTGGCTAATGAAATTCAATACTTCAAAATGTAATGTAATGAGAATGGATGCAAGGACAAGAAGGCCTAAGCTTTGATGCTCAATAGCAGGTGCAGAACGTCAAGAGATGGAGAGTGAGAGAGCTCTGGGAGTAAGCATTTTGTTAGATTTTTGTTTGGAAATGCATATAAATGGCATAGTAAGGACAAGATATACTTTCGTAGCAAATGTAAGGGTAGCCATAGGATGCATGGACAAGGTAATATTCATGTAACTTACATGAGGTCAAAGCTTGAATATGCAGCTCCCATTATGAATCCACACTCGAAACACCATGTAAATAAGCTGGGAAAAGCTCAAAGATTTGCAACAAAAACGGCGCCAGATATGCGTAATTTCAGTTATGAGGAGAGGCTAAGGGAATAAGACTTACCATCAATTGAAGATAAAAGAATGAGGGGATATCTGGTGACGGCTTTTAGATTCCTGCATAGTTTTGACAGAGTGGATAGGGATCGAAATATTTATATGGTTGGCTCTAGAACTGGAGATCATAGTTTGAAGCTTCTTAAGAAAATTCTTTGCAGGATGTAAGGAAGCACTTTTTTAATGTAAGAATAGTTGATGATTGGAAATCGCTAAGTAAGGACGCAGTTAATGCTAACTCAGTTCATAGTGTTTAGGACAAATATGATAAGTATCATTGAGTATAAAAATGGAACCAACCAGGAGACGGGGAGATGCAAACATAAGACTCTTTCCCGTAAGCACTATTAGGTAATTGCAATTAAGTGATTTTACACACACACACACACACACACACACACACACACACACACACAAGAAAGCCCACCCACTACATAGGAGGTGAAGGTACAGATCAAGTTAATAAAACGAGAGGAGGAGACACACCTGATACCCTCTTCCAGCACGTATTTCCAGACCCATCCCTACCTCCAGGAGGTGGAACCTCAGCACTGAGGAAATATTCTCTCCGTTACCCCAAAATCTATTTAGCTAAAAATATTGCTAATAGCTTCTTTATATTGGTTGCCTACGTTCCAATACAATGAAATGGTTAAAACCTGGAACAGTGAGTTGGTTTCTATAAAGCTTTTTCTGGATTCAAGAAAAGATGTATTCAGAAATAGTTAATAATTTCCAGAGTGCATTCCGTGCATCTGTACTTAGAACAATGATTCCCTAATGCATTGAGGACGGAACATGTTTATAGAAAACATCATTACCCAAAATGATAGAGAGAGAGAGAGAGAGTATAGTATTAATGACGTAATAATATGTCTCTATTCCGGAAAGTATACAAGGGTATTCCTACTATATATATATATATATATATATATATATATATATATATATATATATATATATATATATATATATATATATATATATATATATATATATATATATATATATATATATATAGATAGATAGATAGATAGATAGATAGATAGATAGATAGATAGATAGATAGATAGATAGATAGATAGATAGATAGATAGTTGGTAGCGCCTTAGCACAATGATGATTCACTTTAAGTACCAATTTCGGCCAGGGGCAAAATATGTTTTGTTTATGCATATAATGATGTATTTATTTGATTACTGGAGATACCAGTAATTTGATTCATATTCCAAACAAATCACGAGTGAGTTTGGGGGGAGAGATAGAGTAAAATGAACATAGACATCCAGTATAGTGCGTTCATTTCCTAGCTCTAGCAGCTGACTGAGAGTTTTTTTTTTCTTTCAGTGGAACAATTTGGAGCTATTTGTCTAAATGATGACATGCTGTAGATTACAATCCCTACAAAGTGTGATTACCTAATTGATTATCTTATTGTGCTTACGGGAAAGAGTCCAAAGCTCGAATTTTCCCGTCCCCTGATCGGTTCCATTTTGTACTTAGTGATACTTATCATACCTGTCCTTAAAACTATGGATTGAGTTAGCATTAACTACCTCCTCGCTTAGCGAATTCCAATTATCAACTACTCTTACATGAAAAAGTACTTCCTTACATCCT